>JAVJIF010005484.1:0-99569 GCA_038442645.1 Agave tequilana
ATTTTCTCACCCGATGCCCTAAGACTGTCCGTTTGGGCATCACAGACTAAAGGCTCGTTACATAGGCAAATTAGAAAGCCTAATGGAATTGAGAAAAAATACCACAAAAAATAATATAAATAAGGCATAGGAGTTAATGATAAAGAACCCTTAGTCAAACTTCACGGTCACGATGGCGCATATGACTTAGGGTAAAGTAATAGACTAGATGAGAAATACAATTGACTTCTTACTTTGATTGATGACATGTTATGGAATAGAGACTAAGTTTAGAAATGAAAAGTTTGATATTCCTATAACTTATAGATTACTTAAACTCTTATAAATCTCTTCTAATATTTTCTCTTTTCAAAATGCTTTGAGAAAATACTAACATTTTTTCCCTTTCTTTTAGATGTTGTGGGTGCAATCCACTTAAAACCCTTACAAGAGAAAACTCGTCCTGGGGTAACCTAGAGGTTTAACGGCTTATTGGACATGCTCAGTGCAATCGAGTGACCTGCGAAAGTGGTCTAATAATTGATTAGGATTAGCTTTGATGTTTTGATCGACGGCGAGCAAAAATAAGTGTGGGCGTGTAATCGGTCACTATATTGCATATATATTGTCACATTACCATGTTTATTACTAAAATAAATTATATTAATACGTCCTATATCTCTGTATAAAATGCAGGCCCATTGCTAAAGAAGGAAAGAGAACGAGCCTAAAAGCCCATCAAATTCTGATTTAATTCAGATTTATTCAAATTAGGAAATCAGGGTAGATCATGGCAAATCGAGAGTTGAAAATCTGTTAAAATGAATCTTTCCAAATCAAGTGGTTTAAGTCAAAGATCAACGTTTTGTCAATCCTGGAGCTAAAATGGGAAACATTAGTAGATAAGGGGAATACCAAATGAGCGAGACCCACCAACCTGGTGTGGCCACCTGGCCACACCACGGCCATGGAAACGTGGCCATAGCCGCATTTTCATGACTTGTTAGGGTTTGTTGGGGGGGCGTTTGCTCCCACTATCTTCGTACTATCTCCCCCGTTGGTTTTTGCCTATAAATACTGTATTTTCAGAGAAAAAGGACCAAAATTATTTTTATTTTTTTCCTTTGTTTTAAGGTTTAGGTTCCTTTTTAGATAGTATAGAAAACTTGTATCTCTGTTTTTTAATTTGTAGTTCAGTTCAAATACCCACGAGAGAGAGAAATAGAGTGATTTTAATATGAAGATTGAAGTGATATCAATAAAGGATCAAGTTTTCTCTCTTCTACTCAAATTCACGGGTATGTCTTACTTTATTTACATGTCTTGTTTTTCATCTTCCATAGGTAGCTAAATTTATTTTTTGGGCTCACTATCGTTCCTCTCTTTGATCTCTCTTGTTTTTGAATGGCTTTGATGTAAAGACCCAATAGAATCATATGCATGCCTAAAATAAGCCTTTCTTCTTTTAAAGTGTTCTTGAAGGCACATGAGGATGGGTTTGGATTTCTAAACTTCTACTTCTTTTAAAACATCACTTGAACTTGTTTTTATTTCATACTTGAAAGACATGTTTATTTAACATTCAATTCAAGTTGATTTCTTAAAAAAGAGTTAACTTTTCCAAACTATCTTATTTGCTCTGCTTAAAGCTTTCTAAACTCAAGCTTAAGTTTTTGCCTATGATCAAGTTGAGGTACTAAGAATTTCAAAGAGAAGAACACATTGTTGAGTAGTGAGATAGTGAGCTCAAATCTTCTTCCTATATTAAAAACAACCAAACAATTTTCAACACTTTTTAAAGATCACCTTTTCCAAAGCCTTCTCTAAGCTTTTCAATTTTTCTTTTAATCACTTCCCTTCTTTTCATTCTCTTTTCAAATAAAAAAGAAAAGAAAAACACTAACTCCATTCTTTGTTACTTAACAAACACACTAAAAAGCTTCTATCACATTCCTCCTCGTGGACACGACCCGTTAGCCCAAAGCTAGACGGTAATTCTTATCACTTTCATTCTGCAATCATGTCACCGACTGATCAGCCATAAGGTATATTCCATATAGACTAGCTACGAGGGATCGACGTGGGCAAGTCTCCATCTTTTAGGAGACTCCTCGAAGTCATTGTCAGGGTGAAGACCCGTATAGGCTGGTGATCTACTCAGTGCGGCCATTATGGTGTACCTATTATAGACTAGCTCCGAGGGATCGACATGTGCAAGTCTCCTACTTTCAAATGACTCCCGAAGAGTTGCCATCGTGGTGAAGACCCGTATAAGCTATGGATTTGCTCAAGCGGCTATCAGGGTATATCACATTATAGACGAGCTTCGAGGGATCAATGTGGGCGAGTCTGTCTTTTAGGGGACTCCTCGAAGAGTCACCGTCAGTGTGAAGACCCGTTTAGGCCGTGGATCTACCATTAATTTGGTTATATCTTATTATAGACTAGCTCCGAGGGAGCGAAGCTGGTAGGTCTCTTACTTTCAATAGACTCCCCGAAGCTTCACCGTGAGGATGAAGACCTTTTTAGGCGATGAATCTACTCGTGTAGCCATCAAAGTATGCCTCCTTAAAGAATAGCTCTGAGGGATCAACGTAGGCGATTCACCATATCTCAGACGCCCCAAAGTATCGTCGTCAGCGTGAAGACCGTATAGGCCATGGATCTGCTAAGGCAACCATCGGGTATATTCCATTATAGGTTACCTCTAAGAATTGATGTGGGTGGGCCTTCATCTTTCAGGAGACTTCCCAACAGTAGCCATCAGGATGAAGACCTGTATAGGCCTTGGATCTGCTCAAGCGGCAATCGGGGTATATCTTATTATAAATTATCTCCAAAAGATCGACGTAGGGGACTCTTCGTCTTTCAGGAGACTCTCTGAAGAGTCACGTTAAGGTGAAGACCCTTATAGGCTGTGGATCTACTCCGGTGGCCATCAGGGTACATCCTATTATAGACTAGCTCCGAGGGATCCACATGGGCGAGTCTCCGTCTTTCAAGGGACTTCCCGAAGAGTTGTCGTCAAGATGAAGACCCCTGTAGGCTGTGGATCTGTATAGGTGGCCATTAGAGTATATCTCATTATAGACTGGCTCTAAGAACTCGATGTAGGCGAGTCTTCATCTCAGTAAACTCCCAAAGAATCGTCGTAAGGTGAAGTGCCTATATAGGTTGTGGACTGCTTGGGTGACAATCATGGTATATCCCATTATAAACTAGCTTCGATCGATTGACTTGGGGAAGTCTTCATCTTTCAGGAGACTCCCTAAAGAGTCATCGTTGATCGGGGAAAAATCGTGTACGCAAAGTGTGTATTTTGAAATCGAGAGTTAAAAGTGCGTACTTTGGCTTCCTCGATACTTCCGTTATAGAATAGAGGTTAAACGGCTCGAATCCATAAGGATGGAAGGTGATAGAAGCTTTAACGGTATGTTCACATGTGTGTATTAACGGTTCTTCTATGTTTCAAAGAATCAAAACAAAAAAAAATAAGGAACAAGTATGATGACAACAAAATAGAAACATTGAAGAGGAGGTATTTGAGATTTTTCTATTATTTCTAAAATAAAGTAAAATGAAAGAAAACTCATGACTACTAACTACTAATGGCTCCACCAATATGCTAACCTCTTATTGATAATTGCCACACATGTATCCTTAGCCATCACTAGTCCTTGGTTAAGAGCTTTACAAGGTATGACCTATAAGATCACTCATCACATCTAAATCAAATAAACAAGTGCAAGCTACACTTAAACCATCAAAAGTAACTGGAGCAAGCATGGAATAAGTAATGTTAGCTTATTAAAGCGTCAGATGTTACAGTATTAGAATCCATCATCGTGAGCCGTCAATAGCTTTTGCATGAGCAAGGCCAAGTAGAGGCTAATAGATTCATGTGGATTATCAAGTAAGGAGTTAGCAAGTTAGTGGTTAGTGCTTAGTTACCATGACAGTAAAAGCTAGCTAAACATGTAAAGAGTTAGAGAGAAGAAAAACAAATAGAGATAAAGTAAAAACCTTTTATAGAGTGTCACCCTCTATTACAAGAAACTTTCTCTTCTATCCTATGAGTCACTCTCTTCCCTATTACATGATCTACAAAAGATATGAAAACAAAAAGAAAGAAGAAGAAAAACTAAACTACCCTAAAGAGAATAAATCCACCCTAAAACTTTCCTCCCTAGAAAAACAGGAACCAGTGGTATTTAAAGGCCAAGGAAGGCACCAGCGAGACAAGGCGGGCCACGCGTTGAAAATCGACGGTGCTACTCTGTATTGCTGCGGAAATGAGATAATTGCCGCATTTTTTCTGCAATAAATGCACCGCTCGCGCAACGCCGCCTGGCACAGCTTGCTGGCTTGTCTCCCCGCTGGTTTCTACTGCTAGTTTCTAAATATCTGCACCCTGTTCTGGCAGATCAGCTCCCCAAAAATCAATGGCAATATGTAGGCTCTAAAAATCACCAAACAAATGGGATTTTTGATCTTCTTCTTCATTCCATATCATTTACCTAGGAACACACAAGAAAACTATTATTAGCAAAATTTTTATATAAAATAAATGTGAAGATATGATATGATATATGCAAATATGAAAACTAATTATACCCCCACACTTATCTTTTGCTCGTCCCATGAAAAACAATAAACACTAACTAAGAAGATTATTGCACCACTTTAAAAGTGATACGATTACACTGAGCATGTGCAACAAGTCGTTAAACCTCTAGGTTTCCCCTAAAGGAAGAGTTTTGTCCCTGAGGGTTTATATAGCAGATTACACCCACAAAATCCATAAAGAAAGAAATCAAATGTTAGTATTTTTAAAAATACATTTTAAAAGAAAGAAAAGTATTGAAGTATTTTTTCAGATCCAAGGTCATAGGTGAACCAGAAATTACTCTTCCTTAAACTAAGTCTAAATAGAAAATCTTGTTATAAATTAAAGGAAAGAATTTAAAAAAAATTGATTCTTCGATCTTTCATAAAACTCTTAGAAAATATGCACTTTATGAATTGTGAAGATTTATGGGATTTCAACTATAACTTTCATGTCATTTATTTGTATTTTATATTTTTTTTTTCTTCCCTTAGTTTTCTTAGGCTTTCTAGCTTACTCGGGTAGTAAACCTTTAGCTGGTTACTCCCAAACCAGAAGGTTTTAAGGCAGTAGATGAGAAATTATCCCTCAAGCTTAGGGACTCGAGTAAACAAGTCACAAAACTAAGGTGATTATTTTGTTTTTACCCACCATTTTAGGGGTGAATAATCATGCTTTCTGAGGCATAATTTGCCAACTTAATAAGTGATTTTTAATATCATCATTTTTTAATATATTTTTTATATTTTTATGCCATTTTTAATCTTTATTTCAATCTCAAAAAATTGTATAAGTGTGAAGTGCATATATCTAAGACAAAAAATTCAAGATCAAATTATCTTTCAACTTACTTTTTTATTTAAAATTTAAACAAGATCTATTATTTTGACTCGAATTAACAGTTCATAATTTTAGGTCTTTTTAATTTCTAAGATTCTCTTAACTTTTTAAAAATAAATCAGAACTATTATCTTGTTTTAAAAGTTTTGTAAAAAGAAAAGAAAAGGAAAAAATCTAAAATTTTCTAAAAAAAGTGTAAATGAAAGAAAGTTTGGAACAACCTATGTTAGTAAATCCTCCCCCACACTTGTCTCATGCATTGTCCTCAATGAAGTATGAATGTATATATGCGTGAAACAAATAAGGAAGAAAAAATTACCTCATTGTGGTGGTTCTGGTGGTGGTCTGATTGGTCTACGTAATACGGCCCAATCCAAAAAATTATGGATCTCGAAGGAACCCACCAGTGACCTCTCTAATATGACCGATGAAAAGAATGATGTAGTGTATTGTCTCATTTAAAAAATTATCCCAATCTAATTTCTAATTAGCAAAAATATTTACTGAGTCATTTTGTTCAACACCTTTATCTAACAATAAAGTGTAATTGTGGAAGATGATTAATTAGGGCTCAAATAGGACAGGAACAAATATCGACTCGTGAATTAGACTTAGATCAAGTTGAGATTCAAAGTGAGAGTCCAAATTGGTTCAAAATTTCGTCCAAACTAAAGAATTAATGTTCACACACTGTCCCCACCATGAAGTGTGATCATAAGATATTGGTGATTCAATTTCATGGTGTACTAGTACAAGATTCAATGTTGACTCCAGAATATTAAAAACATCTGGTAAAGATACATAGTCATTGTTGAATCAAAAAGTGACATGAAATTACTATTTTGTGGATTAGGATCACATTCATGCTCAAGTTCAATTTCAAGAAAGGGATAACTTGCCAAAATGTCAACAGGACTTTCAAAATTTTAATTTTGGTCAACTTCAAATTGTTGTGCTAAAATTGAATCTTGTTTCTAAACAACATGATTCTTAGGTCTAATCGATAGAGCTAGAGATATAAGCATTGGTCAAAGGTTGAGAAGGAAGAATTTTCACTCGTATTGATCAATTCACTCAATATTGAGTCTACCCCACTGATAGACTGGGTAACAGAATTTTGAGTTTGATTCATGTCTTCTATACTCTTTTCAATCGGTCTTCTTGAAACAATGAGTATGTAAGTTGGTTTTGAAAATTATAGTGAAATCATGAGTCCATCAGATTTTGCGGTTGTTGCTCGGACTAATGCAAGAATTCCATACTCAATTTTAGGAATGATGGCTGTTCATTTTGAATCGGTGAATTGGAAGATGAGTATGACTCTTGAAAATTCGATTGAAATGATGATTCCAACATATTTTGAAATTGTTGCGCTATTTCACAAAAGACTTTCAAACTCTTTTCTAACTCAGATTTTTCTTCAGTTGGATGTTCTTGAAAAGGAGTATATGGAATCTGATATGGGAAAGATTGTGAAATGGGCAAGCTTTAAATTTTTTGTTGGGACTCAAGCATGGATTCCATACTCTTTTTCAAATCGGATTTTTCTTCATTTGGTGGGACAGGAAAAGGAGTATATGAATCAAAGTTAGGGAATGAATTTTGCGGATAAGGTGCCTAACTCAGCGGAGGTGAATCCCCATGGACTCTGTGAAGAGTAGAAATTATTTTGAAAATTTTGGTTATAGGATCGGGGACATAGGTCATATTGACTCGGATAAACCCAATTCGGCTTATATGGTTGATCCATGTTGTACATAGCCGGGTAAGAGTTTCAAGTCAAATCAGGTCGGGGTGAAAAATGGATTCATTTGGTTGAAAGAATTGATGTTGAAATCCATTTCATAAACAAACACAAACAAACCAAAAAAGAAAAAGCAAACAAACTGACATAAAGAAAGAAAAATCAAAACCAACCTATATTAAGGTTAACCTAGACTTAGATGACTCCTAACAGGTTAGGCTGTCCATGGGAGTTTTATTGTCACAATTTGACCACAAGTTAATCGGCCAGGTAGGGGAAATATCAGTGGGAGGTATCCGTGCTAGAGCAACAGGCCTAATTATGCCAAAGCACTATTCTTTGAGGTTTCACCTCTCAATCCCCAACCTTTAGCACCAATTTGATAAGAGTCAAATTCTAACAACTTTCCCCATAGGTCAATCTCTTAAATGAGTCAGAGATGTTCCTAAGAGCCAATCTCTAGCAAGTTTTATTAAGGCTTGGGTTGTGCGAGTGAGGAGGTGATTTTTTGGGCTAAGGGAGTGTAATGACTGCCCCACTTTATGCTTATTGGGTTTTGCCCTTAATTTCTCATTCGTGCAGGTATTAATATCGATAAGAATGAACACAAAACGCGTGTAAATCACCCACAGTTTGTCCTAACTATATGCAATGCAATGTGTACACCTTGATCCAGTTCACAACAACAGAAGAACAAAATATAGTATATTGAGTAAAAATTGACACGTCCCTAGATGCAAATATCTAAACT
Source organism: Agave tequilana (assembly GCA_038442645.1). Classification (NCBI taxonomy): domain Eukaryota; kingdom Viridiplantae; phylum Streptophyta; class Magnoliopsida; order Asparagales; family Asparagaceae; genus Agave; species Agave tequilana. Next base: position 7,921 of record JAVJIF010005484.1, read on the forward strand.
ATTTTAAGACATCCAATTACCGTATTTTAGTTCTTAATTGTAACAGTGCACAGGTAATCTAAATAAAAAACTAGAAGCAGAAGATAGCAATAGACAAAGATTTACCCAACCAAACAATAACTTTTGATGCACTTGCTCCCTGTTTTCTTGAGCAGGGCGAGGCAAGCAAGTGTGAACTTCTGCAATGCTAAAAATTTGCACTGCACACCAAAATAAAAAAGAAAAGTTAACAAAAATTTTAAATCAAATCGTTCACATCTGTGACAATGGCACAAAAATTTGATTAGGGTAAAATCGTGCACAAAAAGTGTGTGTTTTGAAATCAAGTGTTTAAAATGTGTGTTTTGGCTTCCTCGATACTTCCTTTATAGAATAGAGGTTAAACTGGCCAAATCTACAAGGATGGGAGGCGATATAAGTCTTAACAATATGTTCACGTGTGTATTAACAATTCTTCTATGTTCAAAGATCAAAAGAAAAGAAATTAAAAATGAAAAGTGAAGAGTAAGATGAAAACAAAGATAGAAACATTAAAAAGGAGGTATTTGGAATTTTTGTATTATTTCTAAAATAAAGTAAAAAATGAAAGGAAACTCATGGCTGCTACTACTAATATCTCTACTAATATGCTAACCTCTCAGTGATAGTTACCACACATGTATCCTTGACCATCACTAGTCCTTGATTCAAGAGCTTTACAAACCATGACTCATAAGATCACTCATCACATCCAAACTCAAATAAACAAGTGCATGCTACACTTAAATAATCAAAACTAACTAAAGTAAGCATGGAATAAAGTAATGCTAGCTTGTTGAAGAGTTAGATGTTAGAGTATTAGAATCCATCATCATAAGCCATGGCTCTTGCAAGCAAGGCCAAGTAGAGGCTAATAAATTCATATGGATTATCAAGTAAGGAGTCAACAAGTTAGTGGTTAGTTACCATGAGAGATAAAACTAGCTAAATATATAAATAGAGAGAAGAAAACAAATAGAGATAAAGGAAGAACCTTTCATAGAGTGTCACCTTCTATTACAAGAACTTTCTCTTCTATCCGATAAATCACTCTCTTCCATAATACTTGATCTACAAAAGAAAAGAAAAATAAAAGAAAGAAGAAGAACAACTAAACTACCCTAAAGAGAAAAAATCTACCTAAAAACTCTCCTCCCTAAAAATATAGGAACTAGGGGTATTTATAGGCTAAGGGCGGCGCAATGGAAAGAAGACGGGGCAACGCGTTGAAAATCGACGCGTGGCCCTCCATATTGCCGCGAAAATATAGCAAATGCACATTTCTGTGGCAATATGGGTGCCACCCGCACGGCGCCGCCTGGCGCAGCTTGCTGGCTTGTCCCCCTGCTATTTTCTGCTATTGGTTTCTGGATGTCCGCACCATTTTTTGGCAGATCAGCTCACCCAAAGTCAACGGCTATATGTGGGATCTAAAATCACCAAATAAATGGAATTTTTGATCTTCTTCTTCATTCTACACCATTGACCTAGGAACACACAAGAAAATTATTATTAGCAATATTTTTATATAAAATAAATGTGAAGATATGGTATGAAATATGTAAATATGGAGACTAATCAGCCATCAGGGTGAAGACCCTTATAGGTTATGGATCTGCTCGGGCGACCATCAGAGTATATCCTCTTATAGCAAGCTTCAAAGGATCAACGTGGGCGAGTCTCCGTCTTCGAAAAGACTCCTCGAAGAGTCTCTGTTAGGGTAATATCCTGTATAGGTTGTCGATCTACTCGGGCAACCATCAGGGTATATCTCATCATAAACTAGCTCCGAGGGATCAACATGGGGGAGTCTCCATCTTTTAGGATTTTCCCTGAAGAGTCGCCATCAGGGTGAAGACCCGTATAGGCTGTGAACCTGCTTAGGTAGCCATCAAGATATATCCCATTATAGAGTAGCTCATAGGGATCAATGTGGTCGAGTATTCGTCTTTCAGGAAACTCCCTGAATAGTTAGCGTCAGGGTGAAGACTTGTATCAGCTGTTGACTCACCCGTGTGTCCGTCCAGGTGAAACCTATTTAGGTTGACTGAGAGCAATCATGGTGGGCGAGTCCCCATCTTTCGGGAAGCTCCCCGAGGGATAGACATACAGGCTATTTTTTCTTGTAGCCATTAATGTAGGACCCCTATAAGCTGTGGATCTACTCAGGTAGCCATCATGTTAGATCCCATTATAGGCTGACTCCAAGGGATAGATGTGGGCGAGCCTCTATCTGTCAGGAGGCTCCCTGGGAAATCGCCGTTAGGGTGAAAATCCATATAGCCTATAGATCCACTCGGGTAGCTATCAAGGTAGATCCCATTATAGATTGACTCCGAGGAATCGACGTGGGTGAGCCTCCATCTTTTTGGAGACTCTCGAAGAGATCACCATAGGGTGAAAATTTGTACAGGCTATAGATTTGCTCGGGCAGCCATCAAGGTACATCGCATCATAGCCTAGCTCTAAGGGATCGATGTGGATGAGTCTCCGTCCTTCAGGAAACTCTCCGCAGAGTCACCATTAGGGTTAAAACCCATATATGCCGCAGATCTGCTCGTGTAGCCATCAGGATAGATCCCATAATAGGCTAACTCTGAGGTATCAATGTAAGCAAGCCTTCATCTTTTAGGAGATTCCCCAAGAGATCACCGTCATCGTAAAAACCGTATAGACTATTCAGGGTGCTTGTCATATCTAGAAAAGATATTCAGAATGAAAGTAGAGGTGATTGCAAAATTTTATTAGATATTACATGGAATTTCACTTAGTATTACTCTGGGTGGGAAGAACCTCATTGCCTGGAGGAGGTCTTCCTGTCCTCAATGGTGCTGAGAAGCATACGCTTCAGTCGACGGTCTCGTCCGAGGCCTCTCAACCTCAAGATTTTCCTCTAAGTCGAGGATGAACTCGTCTAGATATCCACGTTGGACTAGGTCCTCAAGGTGCCCTTTGAGGGACTAGCAATGCAGGGTCGCATGTCACTGATTGTCATGAAAGGAACAATTTCCTGCTTCCAAAAAATTTGATTCATGCTTGCTATCTTAGGGAGTTTTACCCATGACTGATGCTTAATGCGTGATAGATCTGGTCAATCAGCAGCTTCGTGGGGTGAAGACTGAGGTGTCTTTGATCTTTTCAATTGTCTGGGACACATTCTCCTTGAGAGGTAAGGCGTGATGTCCCCTTGTACACCTCTGCAAGTTTTCAGCTTGAAGCTTCTCGGGATCTCCATGCGAAGTGGTTACTTTGAGCGCGTTTTCTTTAGATTGAACATAGGTCTATCGGAGTTGCTAGGTGTTGATTGACCTCGGGGGAGGTGTCCACTTGAATCTCCCTAGCACCTAACTTGATGACTCACTATTTTTCTTCTCGCATGACCTTTATCTATGTGAGCAACTGATGGTTGACCTGTATTACTGCCTCTCGCTTGTGTTCTGCTGTATCACGATGGATGGCGACTATTTTCGTTCGCGATGACCTTTGCCCGATGTTTATTGGACCATCATTGTAGGTCAATCACCATACGGACAAGTTGTCCACGGGAGAACCGATGGATCGAAGTCATCAGAAGTGTTAACATCATGACATGTGGTGTTCTTGTGTGCCATGATTGCTGTGCGTGGTTGTTTAGAGGATGGGTTAAGGTATTTGTTTCGTTGAAAAAATGCGAAGTAAAATTCTTACTAATTGCAAAGAAAATTACAATGAATACAATCCAATAAGAAAAGAGGGGAGGATATTTGAATCTCCCCTTTGTTTAAAGTTGGGTTTTTCTTATGGTGATGCAGAGCGAATCTTTTTGTCCGTTGACCGGCTGAACGACAAGCTTCTTTTGGATCATTTTAAGGATGTAAAATAACTCTACTTGGACACGACAAGCATTGGAGTTCTCTTTTGAAGAAGAATTCTTTCTTTCTTTCTCGCTTTTGAATGCTCAAAGTTTCTAAACTTTGTAGCTATTCTGATACTTTAAAAAAAAAGGAACCACCCCTTGTTCAATAGCTTTCACAGCTATTTATATGGGTATTAGGGGTAAAATTGTCCCCTAGAATCCCTCCTAATGGGGATTACTCCCCACATTACGTGGGTGTTAATTGACCCAGTAATGGGTATTTAAAATATAAATACGACCCTCGTGTATTTTGTTCTGTTATTGAAACGCGAAGCTCGCAGGCTCATGTTTGAATTAAGACGCAAGTGTGGTTGAGCTCTGCGTTTAAGTTGACATGCAGGTCTGGCTGAGCTTCGCGTTTGAACTGGAATGCGAGCTTGGCTAAGCTCAGCATTTGAATTGGAACGCAAGCTTTGCTAAGCTCCGCGTTTTAACTTGAAAGCGAGCTTCGTTGAGCTTCGCATTTTAGTTGGAATGTTGGATAGGCTAAGGTCCGCGATTATAATTGAGTACTAGGTCTGCGTTTGTATTGAAATGCGACCTTCCCATTGAAGGAAGTCTGCATCTGAGGACTTGTCTTTAGTGATTTTTAGATGTTCTACAGAACCCTCTCAAAGGTTTTCGAAACTCAGCGGTTGACTGGGACGAATTTTAGAATACTTTGAACTTCTTGTTGATTTGGACTCCCATGATTGGACTGGCAATCTTTTGAGATGTCATAAGCTTGATCTTGTCTGAATTTCAGCTTTATGAGTTTACTGTTGAACTACTTGAAGCCTCTAGGGAAGATCGTTGTCACACCATGCTTCCAAAAATACGTTGGAGCGGAGATGCGACACGAGTCAGCGATTCTTATACGTAAGGAAAACACCTCACTTATACGTGCTAAGCCTTACATGACCCAGAACACACTATAAATCTAAGTTATAATAAATCATGAACACTGAAATAACATATATAGATGTCCACATATGATGACGAATAAGGAATGAAATAATGACTAGAAATGATATAGAATTAAGGAACTATAGAAATAACAGGAATAAAAGGGAAGATAACAATGCCAGAATAGGTAGAGAAAAATGCCATCCCTCGCAACATGTACGGTCTCATCGAACATTTGAACAATAGAATAAAACATCCAATATCTGGATGTAAAAATCCAGGGTCGTTAGAAGCGACCCAATGAGTGTGTAAAAAAAGGGGGAAAGGTGCTCTTGCATATAATCAATGTGTGTGCAATAATAATATAACTAGAACTGTAAATTGAAGACAACTGAATAGCATGATAAATTGTAAATAAAAGATAACTGAATAATAACATAGACAAGTCTGTAGGTAAAAGAATACCACTGATAAAACTAACAACTGATGTTAAGATGTGTAACAAAGCATTTGTCTCTAGTCTAATCAGTTATTATTTACCTAACTAATATAGTACTTAGATGTGTCTCATACCACAGCCGTTTTTTCACATATCAAATAAAATTATTATTATTGTAATTGCCTGCCAATGTAGTGCATGTGTTTTGGAAGGGTATCATGTATGCCCAGTATCACGGTCTAACATTCCTAGCACTGAATCAGGATGGACCGCAAGGCCCTAATAACTGAAGACCACATCCCCACACAAATGAATAACTGGTGTGGCGTCATTTCGGGGCATAACCCAAATATCTCAGAACTGAATAGCTAGCAGCCAGTACTACCTTAGTTCCCTATGGTAGAACCTAAACTTGATATAGCATAACTATTCCTTTCAAACTACACGACATGCTATATCTGCCCCTGTTCTTCGGGTTATGATATTTTTATTAGCAAACAACAATATAAACTATTTTACAATGAATTAGTGATCGGATATCTCCAACAATTGATGATATCAATAATAGTTAATAACTGAATAACTAATAATGAGAACTGCTATCTGACAACTGAATAACTATTAACTGATACCAGACAGATAATGCTGGAAATATAGTCACTAATCACAACTGGATCAATTACAAGATCAAGTCCAGTATAAGATATATCATACTAGTCCTAGTCAATAGTGGTAAATAACAACACAGGAAATGATGCAGATACACGCTCATATCAACTAAATAAATAAGGTGAGCACTCACTGACATCACATGATATGATAGGGATAATCATAATGGAAAAATAAATAAAACATTCACATGAAATGAAACAAGTAAACACAAATATCTATTGACAATGGTAAGTAAGGAAATAACAAAAAATCAAACACTTGCATGAAAAACACTTGCATGAAATGATGCAATTTTAGATCTGAATCATCATTTGGTCTTCACTGTAGAACCGTATGGATCTTCGGATCACCTCATGGGCCAGTCTTCGAATCGCCAGTGTATCGGGTCCACAGTGAACACCAAACAGAATCTCCTGTTACCAACTTCGGACCGCACTATTGGATCCGAATCGCTGCAACACTCAACTAAACACATGAACTCATGAACCAAAATGTATGCATGCATTCGTATGCACCCATATACACATACACACTACATAAAGACATGTATATGCTGCCCAAAAGGCTTATCACTCTAGTTTTGATGATGATCAACTCATATAGTTATGGTACTAATGATCTTGCGTTTAATTAGTTTCAGATTTGTGATCAAGATCTTAGTAGGTGTGTAGCTTCAACAAAGGATTTAAAGTCAAGTTTTAGAGCTAACACGGTTTGATTCAAAAGCTTGTGCATCAAGACCACATCAAGTACTCAAGAGGAGTCTAGCTCTATGGATCATGTTTGGACCAAGTCAAGAAGATGAGAAGACTTCAAGTGAAGACTTCAGATGAAGACTTGAGTCTAGGTTTGTTTTTCATAAGATTTTGTTTTTAGATAAAATGTAAAGGATATAATAGTTGGTGGATTGCTCAAGTATATCTTACACACACACTCTTGATTTAGATAAGTTTTTCATAAAAGATTTTATTTTGGAAAAATACAATAGAGTTTTCTTTTAGAAAAATACCGGTTTGGTTTTTTGAATTCAAAGTATATATGTTTTAAACAAAACCAAATTTAGAGTTTAATGTCAAAAACATAGATATTTCACCATGTATGTGTAGTGGATCATATCCATACACTCTATGCTTTAAAAGAGTTTAAAATATCTTGTTTTTGTATTGGAGAAGTTTTGAAAAACCAATTTTGAAAAATACAGTTTTTGTTTTAAGTCAAAATTTTCAAGTTACAAAAATAGTTCAAATTATTTGTAAAATGTCTTGATTTTGCTTAAGCATGTTTGATTATCAAAGTATAATGTTAAAACTATTTTTGTAGATCTTTGGTAATTTTATGGGAATTTATTTTAGCCAAAAAGACAACCTTTTAAATCCCTAATTTGACCTGACCTGGCTTCTGTCGGTCGACCGGACCGGTCGACCGAGCTTCCGAGTCGGTCGACCGACGTGCACAGAACATGCACGCCAGCTTGGATGGAGGGCGGTCGACTGGGTCGGTCGACCGCCAGAGAGCTCTGCTCTCTGGAAAGCCCTGGTCGATTGGGCCAGTCGACCGGACAGAGAGTCTGCTCTCTGTATCCAGGCCTCGGTCGACCAGGCCGGTCGACCGCTGGCACATTGGTCAAAAATCTGACCGTTGGCCGGTCGACCGATAGGCAATCTGGCTCCCAACGGCTAGTTTTTTCTAGCCCTATAAATTGGGGCTTTTGGGGGCTGTTTTAGTTAAGAATTTTGGAGAGTTTAAAGATAGTTTTTCCTACTCTATTATGTGTTTTCTCCACTCATTTGAGAGCAAATATTTCCAATCAAAAGGGGAGTTTATCAAGAGTTTTTCAAAGTAATTTTCTTGAGTTTTACTCCACCATTTCAATCGTTGTTTTCTCACACAACACTTGAGCTATCCATTGCTATATCTACCTATAGGGATCTTTGTTGTGAGAGAATTTTAGGTGATCAAAGAGTTGTGATCACCAAAGTTCATCTTTGTACTTTGAGGAGGCGGACTTACGGGTTCGCAGTGTTTCGAGTTCGTGTGTGAACTCGGTGTTTGAGGTGCGGTCTCGGCGAGCTAGTGGGCTTGCGGTGTGTTCTTGCGGGAACAAGAGAGGGACTAGAGAGTTTAAAGAGCTTGTAGGTGTTGCGGCACCAAGTGATCCGGTGGGATCGATTTTAGTGGAAATCCTTCATAGTGTTGAAGGCGGGGACGTAGAGCAAGTGTGCTCGAACCTCGAAACAAATCTCCTGTATTTGCGATTGCTCTCTCTATCTCTTACTTGTTTATATCTTGCATGCTTATATTGCTCTCATCTTTATATGCTTGATATATATATTTGTGCTTAATTGTTATATGCTTGGGGATTTGTTGCTAAACACTTGTATTCATCCAAGAGAGCCAACGCGGCTCCTCAACTCTTATTTAGAAGAATCTTGAGGAGTTAGTCCAGAGCCCTTTACAGGAAATTCGGCTACACTCTTGTGTTATACGTGGTGTTTTATTTAAGAAGTTTTAATTTGCATTAAATAGTTTTTTATTCCGCATTAAGTGACCATTAGATTAGCCATCACCTATTCACCCCCCTCTAGGTGACTTACAATTGGTATCAGAGCCAAGTGCTCTTGATTTGGGTCTGACAACCTAGAGTTAAAGATCCTCATTTTATAGCTAATCACAATATTGTTTATACACACCATGGATTTCATGTCACCTCCCACCTTTGACATTCTTAACATCCAAACTTGGAAGGTTAAGATGTCCTTATTCCTCAAAGCCCTAGGTATTAATGTTTATTTTGCTACTACAAAGATTCACATTGTTTAAATGGCAAAAATATTGAGGCTAATGAAAAAGCCCTAAATGCTTTAAATCAACCCTAAATAATGAATATTTATCTAGGGTATCTAACATTAATTCGGCTTTTGTAGTTTGGAACACTATACCCTCCCTCGGCGAACAAGAACAATATTATGCGGGGAGCGACTCGGATGTTAGAAATGACACCTCCAACGTGTGCTACATGGTCCAAGGGGATAACCCCTCGAGGTAACTACCGAATCCTAGATAGAAGAGGATGTTGAAATGCCTTATAATGAACTAGCATCATTTTGTCAACAACTATTAGAAAAATATGAATTGCTTAAAATGGATAACAAGAATTTGAAAAAGAATAGTGATTGCATGTTAAAAGAAAATGATTCTTTAAAAATAAAGTTGCATGCATTGAAAAAGAAAATGAAAGTTTGAAAAATGACAATGTTTCCTTGTGTCTAAATTAAATGATGTTTGTGAAGGAAAGACTAATTTGAAAAATAAAATTGTTTTGGTGGAAAAACAAAAGGAAGTTGCTTTAAATGAAACACCTCTTTAAAAAGAAAAATTATTGAAAAAGAAAAAGAAATATTTCTAAAAAGAAAAAGAATAATGATTCTCTATCTCACCATGCCTTATATGCCACCATTAATCAAAATGAGATTAAAATTTTGAAAAATAAAATAAATTGTTTGAGCTCAATTTTGAGCACGCGTGCATTTAACCACTCTTGATTAGAGTCTTTGCTTTCAAAGAAACAAGCTCCACATGTTCATGCACATCATCCACATCATGCATATGCACATTTTGCACGTCATGACCACACTCATAATCATATGCATCCTATAGAGTACAACTGTACACATTGTGACCGCAAAGGCCATTTAGCAAAATTTTGTTATGATAAGATAAATACTTTAAATTTTACTAAGAAAAATTTTTGGGTTCCATTAGATGCTAACCCCCATGGACCCAAAGAAAATAGGTACCAAAATCCCCACCTTGTGTATTTGATGTAGGTGCGGGCTCTCACAAAACGTGAGAGGGATGGTGCCTTGATGGTGGATGCACATGGACATGATGGACACATATTTGATGCACCGCTATCAAGGAGGTTTGGTGGGACAACCACCATGTTTTGGAGTTTTGGTATAGTTCGTTGGTTTGGTAACTATCTCTAAACTCATAGTTTATTTACATGCTTGTTCGTATATGATATTTTTAGCATGTTCATGTTTTTGTGCTTCATGTGGTAAATACTAGTTTAAATGTAGTTTTTATTAAAACTTGGATATATATATGTACAAGTAGTGAGCAACAAATTGATTCATATATGTTTGCACTTCATTGTCCATTTATACTCACTATATGCACATGTATAGCCTAGTTTTGATGATTTCTTCATTTACACTTGTTTTGCCTATTTTCATGTTTTACTTTATGTATATGCATTTTTATTCAAATCTAATAAATATACATGTATACCCCATGAGTCATTTGCTTTCATGCAATTTACATTATGGACTCTTTTTATGTTTGGGATATGTATGCATATTGTTAGGATTGGATAAATTATACAAATACCTAAAAGTTTGTTTTTAAGATACAAAAATGAATATTTATGATTTTCATTTTAATTAAAAAATGAATTTTCATGATTTTTGAGTTTCATGTTTGTTTGAGCTTCATTGATTATCTTCATGAAAAATTCTAATTACATGATTCTTGTGCACTCACACTTTATTTGTTTATTCATGACTTTATTTCATGATTATTTTGAGCCTTATAGATTTCGAGTGTCAATTCTTGTGTATTTAGTATGTTTCATGATATACATGTGATCTGGTTTCATGTTTTGAAGGATCTTTAACTAGTATTTCAAAAATTCTTTTAACTAGTTATGTATTCTTCATTTGGTAGTGTTTTCAATACTAAAAATATTTTTCAAACCCTATTTTTGAAAACCCCTACCATCATCGTTATGGGTGGATGGATGGGCGAGTATGCCTTGTAAGCATTATTTGAAAATCCTTTACCTTGTGCATAAAAGGGTGGTAGGTTATGAGTTATATACTTGATCTCAATTGGTATTTTCATTTTGTATATACTCATATTTTGTTTCCTATATATGTATGCTTCATTTCAAATAATGTCAATTCCTATTGGCATGGCCTTTTTCATACATATATATGTTTTGGAACTCAAGCACAAACAAATACATATTTTTTATACTTGAGTTAAAATTGATTTACATATTTAAAGCACAAAGTTTGTTTATACTAAACTACTTTCAAATCTTAATTTTCAATTGATTTCTCAATTGATATTTTTATTGATATAAAAAATATGCAATAATTTTCAATTGGTATCAATATGATTCTATTTTGATTAAAATTCAAATTTATAATGTTTATTTACAATAATTGGTATCTTAAAATTTGATTTACTAATAGTATCTCAAATTTGTTTTCATTGAGAAAATTCAAAAATTTGTTTTTAATAAGAAAATTAAAAATGTTTTGATTTATATTGCCTATATGAAAGGAGAGCTTAACATCTCTTCTACATATAGATTCATATTGAGTGTATCTTATACTGAGGAGCTTGACAACTTTTCTTTATGCGGTACACGTGTGTAAGGGGAGCTTCACATCTTCTCTTATGCATTGCATAATATATGTTATGTGAATTAGGGCTTGTCATCCCTTCTTCATGTAATGCATGTATGTAGGGAAGTTAACATAGCGTCTTCCTCTTCATGAATGTATATCGCATATAATTCTTTATTGATTGATTTGTTTAATGTCACCCCTTTGTTAATTTTTGCTTTTAACAAAAAGGGGGAGAACATTTTTTTGTTTTTACTTTAACCCCTTTGTTGATGATTGACAAAAAGGGGAGAAGTATTTGGTATATATATGCATGTTTTACTTACTTTATTCATAAAGGGGGAGAAGGATTTATGTTTATGCAAATATGTTTTTGTTTTGTTTTGCAAATAGGAGAAAAAGTATTTGATGAGTTTTATGCTTGATTGGCATGTTTATCTCCTTGTATTTGCATATATATTTATGAGCTTTCATTGCATATTTATTTGTTTATTGTTATACATGAGTTAAGGGGGAACTTCTTTGAAGCTTTACTTTAATCCATGCATATATAACTCCATGAGTATTGTCATCATAAAAAAGGGAGAGATTGTTGGCCCAAAGGCCTATCACTCTAGTTTTGATGATGATCAACTCATGTAGTTATGGTACTAATGATCCTGTGTTTAATTAGTTTCAGATTTGTGATCAAGATCTTAGTAGGTGTGTAGCTTCAACAAAGGATTTAAAGACAAGTTTTGGAGCTAACACGGTTCGATACAAGAGCTTGTGCATCAAGACAACATCAAGTACTCAAGAGGAGTCTAGCTCTATGGATCGTGTTTGGACCAAGTCAAGAAGATGAGAAGACTTCAAGTGAAGACTTCAAGATCAAGATTTGAGTCTAGGTTTGTTTTTTATAAAATTTTATTTTTAGATAAAATGTAAAGGATATAATAGTTGGTGGATTGCTCAAGTATATCTTACACACACACACTCTTGATTTAGATAAGTTTTTCATAAAAGAATTTTATTTTGGAAAAATACAAAAGAGTTTTCTTTTAGAAAAATACCGGTTTGGTTTTTGGAATTCAAAGTATATATGTTTTAACCAAAACCAAATTTAGAGCTTAATGTCAAAACATAGATATTTCACCATGTATGTGTAGTGGATCATATCCATACACTCTATGCTTTAAAAGAGTTTAAAATATCTTGTTTTTGTATTTGGAGAAGTTTTGGAAAAACCAATTTTGAAAAATACAGTTTTCGTTTTTAGCCAAAAATTTCAAGTTACAAAAATAGTTCAAATTATTTGTAAAATGTCTTGATTTTGCTCAGGCATGTTTGATTATCAAAGTATAATGTTAAAACTATTTTTGTAGATTTTTGATAATTTTATGGGATTTTATTTTAGCCAAAAAGACAACCTTTTAAATCCCTAATTTGACCTGACCTGGCTTTTGTCGGTCGACCGGACCGGTCGACCGAGCTTGAAGTCGGTCGATCGAGTCGGTCGACCGACGTTCACAGAACGTGCACGCCAGCTTGGCTAGAGGGCCGGTCGACCGGGTCGGTCGACCGCCAGAGAGCTCTGCTCTCTGGAAAGCCCCGGTCGATCGGGCCGGTCGACCGAACCGAGAGTCTGCTCTCTGTATCCAGGCCTCGGTCGATCGGCCGGTCGACCGCTGGCATAACGGTTAGAAATCTGACCGTTGGCCGGTCGACCGGGCGGTCGACCGACAGGTCAATCTGGCTCCCAACGGCTAGTTTTTTCTAGCCCTATAAATTGGGGCTTTTGGGGGCTGTTTTAGTTAAGAATTTTGGAGAGTTTTAAAGATAGTTTTTCCTACTCTATTAAGAGGTTTTCTCCACCCATTTGAGAGCAAATATTTCCAATCAAAATGGGAGTTTATCAATAGTTTTTCAAAGTGATTTTCTTGAGTTTTCCTCTGTCATTTCAATCCTTGTTTTCTCACACAACACTTGAGCTATCCATTGCTATATCTACCTATAGGGATCTTTGTTGTGAGAGGATTTTAGGTGATCAAAGAGTTGTGATCACCAAAGTTCATCTTTGTACTTTGAGGAGGCGGACTTGCAGGTTCGCGGTGTTTCGAGTTCGTGTGTGAACTCGGTGTTTGAGGTGCGGACTCGGCGAGCTAGTGGGCTTGCGGTGTGTTCTTGCGGGAACAAGAGAGGGACTAGAGAGTCCAAAGAGCTTGTAGGTGTTGCGGCACCAAGTGATCCGGTAGGATCGATTTTAGTGAAAATCCTTCATAGTGTTGAAGGCGGGGACGTAAAGCAAGTGTGCTCGAACCTTGAAACAAATCTCCCGTGTTTGCGATTGCTCTCTCTATCTCTTACTTGTTTATACCTTGCATGCTTATATTGCTCTCATCTTTATATGCTTGATATATATATTTGTACTTAATTGTTATATGCTTGGGGATTGTTTGCCAAACACATGTATTCAACCAAGAGAGCCAACGTGGCACCTCAACTCTTATTTAGAGGAATCTTGAGGAGTTAGTCCATAGCCCTTCACTGGGAATTCGGCTGCACTCTTGTGTTATACGTGGTATTTAGTTTAAAAAGTTTTAGTTTGCATTAAATAGTTTTTTAATTCCGCATTAAGTTACCATTAGGTTGCCATAACCTATTCACCCCCCTCTAGGTGACTTACAATATACAACACGCAAATAAATACTAACCCACAAACACATTATACACAGCATACACATACATTCACACGCCCAAATATACAAACCTACACACTTAAGCATAAATATAAACACACAAACACAGACACTTACATACATACATACATTCATACGCATTCTCACACTAACAAACACACACACGCGCGCACACATAACCCTGCATACGGACACATATCTCATGCACACCCTAATCACACAAATCAATACACAACACACATATAATTACATAAACACACAATAGGGAAGCACATGCAAGGAAATTAAAACACACACTAATACGTCACAAAATATGAAAGAGAAAGAAATAGAGAAGGACTTGAGAGAGGGGGACTCAGCCATGCGGCGGCTTGACAGAGGCCGCGGCAGCTCCGGCGGAGGGTGGAGAGTGAACGACTATAAGGAGGCAGCTTGATGATGCCTCAGAGGTTGCCGACAGCTCGCCAGAGGAAAGGAGGAGGGTGTGCTGCAGGAGAAGGCTGAGAGGAGGTCACACCCTGAAGGCATGGAGGAGGCATGACCATGGGCTCAGCCAATGGCTGGAGTTGCACAGGGTCGGTGCGGCAAAGGGCTATGCATGGGCTTGCAGCCTGGCCATAGGGTGATATGTGAGGGAAGGAAGAGAGTGTGCTACGATCGTCCATGGGAAAGGTTGTGCATGTTGTGCGACAAAGGGCTGATGAGGGGTGAGGACTATGGGTCTCGCATTGGGGCTGCAGGAGCGTAGGTGATTGCTAAAATAAAGAAACAACCAATGAGTTTAAGAATGTACCGTGTAGCTTGTGGCTAACGGGTCGTGTCCACAAGGAGGGATGCGATGGAAGCTTTTCGATGAGTCGTTTAAAAACAAGGAATTTGTGTTCATTTTTTAGGAAAAAGAGAATGGTAGGAAAAGAGATGAAAAAGAGAAATTTCAACTTTCAGAAAAGGGTTTGGAGAAGGGGATTTTAAAAAGCTTAAGAGTTGTGATGTTGTTTTATAATAAGAAATCAAATCTGGGCTTACTATCTTACTACTCAATTGTTCATTCTTCTCTTAAAATATTAAGTCCCTCAAGTTATCATTTGCAAAACTTAAGTTGATTTTTTTTAGAAAGCTTTAAGTAAAGCACATAAGATGCAGAAGAGTTGAGTCCTTTTTCTCCAAGAAAGAGTTGGAATCAGATATTAAAACATAAAGCGCAAAGAAGCAAGAATGAATTAAAAACGATTCACAAGAAGTTCAAGAAAGAATGGTGAATTCAACTATCCATACCCATCCTCATGTGCCTTCAAGAACACTTTCAAAAAGAAAGGCTTTTAAGGGAGGCATGCATATGAGTCATCGAGACTTTTTCTTTTAAAAATAGAAGAGAAGAAAACAAGAGAGAGTCGATAGCTAGCCCAGAAAACCTTTTAGTTATCCATGGAAAATAACAAAGCAAACATAAATATGCACAACATACCGAAACACGAGTGGAAGAAAAGGTGGCTTGCTTCTTGTATTGCTGTCACTTCAATTTCGATTACAAGCTCTCAGTCCTCTCTCTCACAAGTTTTTAGACTGAACTACAAAGTAAACAACGAAATTACAACTTGTGTTCTAGCTAACAAAGAACCTAGATCCTAAGAAAATAAAAGCAAAATTTAATCCTAGTCTTCGCTGCCTTTTTTCCTTGCTGAAAGAGGTATTTATAGCCAAAAACCTTGAAGATAGGATCCCGGAAAGGTTAGGGGAGCAAGCACTCCCCCAACAGCAATCCGTTGGCCGCGTTTCCGCAGCCCTGGTGTGGCCAGGTGGCCACACCAAAAGGTGACAGCTTCCTGGTTTGAAGTATGGCTCGTATCTCCTACTGGTTTTCTTGTTACTGTTTCAACCGTTGACGAAAACAGCTTTTGTTTTCTGGCTTCAATCGCTCGATTCAGGGAGGATTTTTCTCAACCCCTTGATATGCCAAGATATAGCCCAGATTTCTTCACTTCGAATTTATTCTGAATTAATTCAGAATAAAGTGGGGTTTTGGGCTTGTTCCTCTTTTATTTCTTTGAGCATTTGGGCCTACATTTAGCAAAGAAAAAAGACACTTATTAATATCATTTATTAGCAAACAAGTGTGGTAAAGTGACAACATAAATGCAATGTATGTGACAAATCACACCCCCGCACTTATCTTTTGCTCGCCCTCGAGCAAAACATTAGACTAACTCGAATCAATTATTAGACCACTTTCGCAGGTTACTCGATTGCACTGAGCATGTGCAACAAGCCGTTAAACCTCTAGGTCACCCCTAGAGGACGAGTTTTGTCTCGTGAGGGTTTTCAGCGGATTACACCCACAAAATCCAAAAAGGAAGAGAAAAGGTTAGTATTTTCGAAAAGCATTTTTTTATTTTATTTTATTTTATTTTATTTTTTAAAGGATGGAGAAAATATTTGAAGTATATTTGTGAGAGTTTAAGTAATCTATAAGTTATAGGAATATCAAATTTTTCATTCCTAAACTTAGTCTCCATTCAAAAACATGTTGTCAATTAAAGTAAGGAGTCAAACTGTACTTCTCATCTAGTCTATTAATTTACCCTGAGTCGTATGCACCTTCGTGACTGTGAAGTTTACTAAGGGTTCTTCAACATTAACTCCTATGCCTCATACTTATTTATTTTTGGTGAACTTTTATTCCTCAATTTCATTAGGCTTTCTAATCTGCCCATGTAACGAGCTTTCAATCGGTGGCACCCAAACCAGACGGTTTTAGGGTACCAGGTGAGAAAACACCCCTAAGGACCTAAACACCCGAGCAGATAAGGCCACGAAACCAAGGTTTTTATTTATACTATGTAACCCTTTTAGGCGTGAATACTTATGCTCCATGAGGCATAAATACCCAGCTTAATCAGAGGATACACATTATTTATACGAGGTGCCCCTTTTAGGCGTGAATACTTATGCTTCATGAGGCATAAATACCCAGCTTAATCAGAGGATACACAATTTTTTTTTCTTATTCAAACTTGTCTAATTATCTTTTACATAAATACTAAGGCTTGCTTAGGCCAAAGCACCTAGC
This sequence comes from Agave tequilana, assembly GCA_038442645.1. Lineage (NCBI taxonomy): Eukaryota > Viridiplantae > Streptophyta > Magnoliopsida > Asparagales > Asparagaceae > Agave > Agave tequilana. The sequence continues at coordinate 24,992 of JAVJIF010005484.1, forward strand.
TAATCAATAATTAGACTTATTATTATTATTATATTTTTTTTTATTTTTTTATAAGGCATAAGAGTCTCTGTTTTCAAACCCTAAGTGTGTAAGTGTATTTTGTGTGCATATGTCATCAAGGTAAATATCAAGACTAAATTACTTTCCCAAATTTCTTCCTGACCCTAAAAATCAAATAAGTTATCTTATTTGGACCAAGTGTAAGAAATCCTAATTATGATTCTCCTATTCCTTAAAATTGACTTAAATTCTTACAAAAATATATCAAAATACTGTCTACACTTTTCAAAATTCTTTTTTTTATATATCCATTTTTTTTATTTTTAGATCAGTCATGTTAGAACCCCCCCACCCCCACACTTATCTCATGCATTGTCCCCAATGTATGAAAGAAATATATACACGCATGAAATGAAATGTAAAAGAGGTGCATATATTATACAGAAAAATGTACAACATCAAGTTTCACCCATACCTAGAGCTTTTTCGGTCTTATCCCTCTAGCTCTCTTCCCATCATTCCAATGGGTCCTCTTTATAGGGCACAGTGGGGAGGCCAAGTGTTTTGTCATTTTAGCTTCCTGCCTCCCCAGTCTCACCTTCTTTAGGTGTTTCTCCCTCATATTGCCACAATCATTATTCAAAAATTTATCATCATCACCCTTCTCAGTTGGAACTTCCTCATTATGAATGCCTAGGAATTCTAACTCAGTTCCATAGATCTCCTCAAATCTTAAATCAACACTTTCACCTGAAAATGTATAATTAACCAAATGATCCCTAGTTGGTTCATCCAAACACATGAGTTCTTCTTCGAAAAGGTTTTCAAAGAGTATGTCAATCGGAGGTGCTTGAACTATATTCTCATGCGATACATTATTGGTTGACTCGTCGAAAGTGAAGATATTCAAATCAAATTTCCCCTTTTCAAAGGGTACTTTAACATTAGGATCTCCGACATATGCCTTCTCATCAAGATAATCGCCTTCATTTAATAATTCACTAAGAAACAGCGACTCATCTTCTATATCTTCACCTTCTTCATCACAATTATTTTCAACAAAATTCACCTCAAATGATTAATCCCTTATCTTACGAGGTTGTTTTTCAAGGTTGAAGAAATTGACTTCTCTAGTCATGTCCCCAAAAGTTAACCTCATGGACCCATTCCTACAATTGATGATGGCATTGGCAGTAGCAAGGAATGGTCGCCCTAGGATAACAGGAGTTTATGCCCTATGATTGGAGTTGGACACAGGTTGTGTCTCTAGAACTATGAAATCGACAGGGTAAATAAACTCCCCTACCCGGATAAGGACATCATTAATCTCCCCTTTTGGAACTTTCACTGAACGGTCAGCCAGTTGGATAGTGACTCGGGTTGGACTAAGATCGCCCAACCCGAGTTGTTGATAAACTGAGAATGGAAGTAAGTTGATACTTGCCCCCAAGTCAAGAAGTGCACGACTAATCTCGGCTTGTCCTATTGTGCAGGCAATTGTTGGACTACCTGGATCCTTGTACTTGATAGGGATCAGACCCGATAGTAGCTCACTAATGTTAGTGGCTAAGAAGGCCTTTTTAGGTACATTAGTCTTCCTCTTCTTGGTGCACATGTCCTTAAGAAACTTAGCATAAGATGGGACTTGTTGGATGGCATCAAGAAGTGGCACATTTATCTTCACTTGATTAAAGATCTCAATTATCTTATCCATGTGCGGATTTTGCTTGTTTTTCAGCCTATTAGGAAATGGTGCTATAGGCTGGTGCACATGACTGGTTGACTTATCTTTTTTAGATTCATCAACTTTAGGAGGGGTGGGATTAGATTAGGGGGATGCTGAAGTGCGATTGTGCTGACTAGGATTAGGTGGTGTTGATACCTTGTTATCAACTTTCTTTCCCGACCTCAATGTATGAACAACATTACATTGATTCAGTGATTGATCCTCAACCAAATGAGCTTGTTGTGAATTCCTAGGATTCATAATTGGTTGACTGGGTAAGGTACCCTTTTGCCTCTCATGTTGTGGGTTTGCTAACTGGCTCATTTGACCCTCTAGCCTCTGTATTATTTGCATGAGGGAGTCTTTATTCTTCATGTACCTTTCCATGTTCCTCTCAAAATCAGTCATTCTCCTTTCGAGTTGAGGATTCTGGAAGGAAGATGGTGGAGCTTGGTGGGAAAAACTTTGTTGATAATTCGAGAAATTGTTGGGAGAATTGTGAGGGTAATTGGAAAAGTTGGGTTGATGATTGGAAGAATTGGAATGATAGAAGTGGTTTGACCGGGCGTGGTCATTATTTTGTTGGCTCCATGAGAAATTGGGGTGATTTCTCCAGCCAGGATTGTACGTTGGAGCGTAAGGATCATTGTTCGGCCTTGAAAAGGCCGCATTCATCGGTTCAGGAAATGTTGGTGAGCTTGAAATACAGGACCCTCCTCAAACACATGATTCATGGCCTGACAGTAAGTACACCCTGGAGTTGGAACTTGGTTCGGGCTGACTTGATTAACTGGACTTGGTTCTTTCGTTTCTAGAGCTTCCAGTCTTCTAGCCAGGTTAGCTAACTTAGCCTCATTAGCGATGGACGATTCGATAGAATGGAGACCTCCTTTTGAAGAGATGGAGTTAGGATTCCTAGAGGTCTCGCTAGCAGATTCCCATTGGATGGTCTTCTCAGCTAGAGTTTCATACAAATCCCATCCTTCATTTTCATCTTTCTGCAAGAAACCCCCTTGGCACATACTTTCTAAGAGGGTTTTGGTGGAATAGTCTAAACCGTCATAGAGAATTTGGCATTGTCGCCATTTCTCTATTCCATGATGTGGACATTGGACAAGGAGGTCTTTAAAGCGTTCAAAGTACCTCCAGAACGGTTCACTGGGTTCTTGCTTGAATTGCATGATCGTCTTCCTAATGAGAGCGGTTTTATGGATTGGATAGAATTTCTTCAAGAAGACCTTGATGAAACCATCCCAAGATGTGATAGAGCTGGCCGCTAAGCTATAGAGCCATTTCTTGGCTAGGTCCTTAAGAGCAAATGGGACAAATCTCAACCTAATAACATCATCTGTAAGGTGTGGGATTTTCATAATTAAGCATACTTCCTCAAATTCTCTTATGAAGAAATAAGCGTCTTCGGACTCTAAGCCATGGAATTTAGGGAGTGTATTGATGAACTGTGGCTTAAGCTCAAAGTTGTGTTCACCAACCGATGGAAGTTGGATGCAGGATGGAAGTGATGTTCTAATGGGATAAAACCTATCCTGCAAAGATGTCGGTCGATCCATAACCAAATCAGGTCTTGTTTCGAACTTGGGTGGTGATGTGTTTCTAGTTAACCTAGATGAATTAGGGTCTCTTGACCACACTTGCATACACAAACACAATGACAAACAAGTTCACCAATAGTCAAGAAAAGAAAACAACCAAGCCTAGTCTAAGGTAACCTTGACCTAGACAACTCCTAACTGGTTGATTATCCACTGGAGGTACAATGTAGACTTTGACCACAAGCTAATCAGCCAGGTCAGGGCAAGATTGGTGGGAGGTTTTCCGTCAAAGACGTTCCTTAATTAAATAACCACCAATCTTCGGGCTTTCGGCCCTCAATCCCCTTCCTAGACACTGATTTGGCAGGAGTCAACTTCCAACACCTTCCCTCTTTAGGATAATCTCTTAGTGAGTTCGAGATGTCCCTAACGCCAACGTCTATCAAATTTTACTTAGGCTTAGGTTGTGCGTGCTTGGAGATGGTTTGTGGGCTAAGGAAGGGTAATGACTTCCCCACCTTATCTTGACTTGGATTTTGCCTTAGAATTGATTCGTGCAAAGTGTGCAAGATATAGAAAAGTAGCATTCAAAAGCAAAATCACCCAAGAATGTTTCCTAAACTATATGCTATGCATACATACCTTGTCTCCAGCTCTCTTCAACAGTAATTGTAAAGTAAACGTAATTAGACAAATGCCAAGAATGCAAGTCTAAACGTTTTTTAAGCAATTCACAATCACTCAAATTACTGTTGGATTAAAACAGGGATGATGATAGCAAAACTAGCACAAATATGACATATAAAAACTGAAATTTTTGCAAGCAATATGTCCTGCAAAACAAAGTTTTTAGTAGTCCCAAAAAATTTCAGATTTGCAAAGCAATTTCTTGAAATTCTGTTTCCTACTTTCGAGAGTAGGGGCACAGAATTTTCAAGTCTTATTGGCAAAGCTTGAATGCTAGATCTTGATCTTCGAGTCCCTAAAACAAACACACAAAACTTGTTAAAACCAAGACCGTCCCCTCCCCGGCAACGGCGCCAAAAATTGATTGCTAAAATAAAGAAACAACCAATGAGTTTAAGAATGTACCGTGTAGCTTGTGGCTAACGGGTTGTGTCCACAAGGAGGGATGTGATGGAATCTTTTTGATGAGTCGTTTAAAAACAAGGAATTTGTGTTCGTTTTTTAAGAAAAGAGAATGGTAGGAAAAGAGATGAAAAAGAGAAATTTCAACTTTCAGAAAAGGGTTCGGAGAAGGTGATTTTAAAAAGCTTAAGAGTTGTGATGTTGTTTTATAATAAGAAATCAAATCTGGGCTTACTATCTTACTACTCAATTGTTCATTCTTCTCTTAAAATATTAAGTCCCTTAAGTTATCATTTGCAAAACTTAAAGTTGATTTTTTTTATAGAAAGCTTTAAGTAAAGCACATAAGATGCAGAAGAGTTGAGTCCTTTTTCTCCAAGAAAGAGTTAGAATCGGATATTAAAACATAAAGCGTGAAGAAGAAAGAATGAATTAAAAACGATTCACAAGAAGTTCAAGAAAGAATGGTGAATTTAACTATCCATACCCATCCTCATGTGCCTTGAAGAACACTTTCAAAAAGAAAGGCTTTTAAAGGAGGCATGCATATGAGTCATCGAGACTTTTTCTTTTAAAAACAGAAGAAAAGAAAACAAGAGAGAGTCGATAGCTAGCCCAGAAAACCTTTTAGTTATCCATGGAAAATAACAAAGCAAACATAAATATGCACAACATACCGAAACACGAGTGGAAGAAAAGGTGGCTTGCTTCTTGTATTGTTGTCACTTCAATCTTCGATTACAAGCTCTCAGTCCTCTCTCTCACAAGTTTTTAGACTGAACTACAAAGTAAACAACGAAATTACAACTTGTGTTCTAGCTAACAAAGAACCTAGATCCTAAGAAAATAAAAGCAAAATTTAATCCTAGTCTTTGCTGCCTTTTTTCCTTGCTGAAAGAGGTATTTATAGCCAAAAACCTTGAAGATAGGATCCCGGGAAGGTTGGGGGAGCAAACGCTCCCCCAACAGCAATCCGTTGGCCGCGGAAACGCGGCTTGGGCCGCGTTTCCGCGGCCCTGGTGTGGCCAGGTGGCCACACCAAAAGGTGACAGCTTCCTGGTTTGAAGTATGGCTCGTATCTCCTGCTGGTTTTCTTGTTACAGTTTCAACCGTTGACGAAAACAGCTTTTGATTTCTGGCTTCAATCGCTTGATTCAGGGAGGATTTTTCTCAACCCCTTGATATGCCAAGATATAGCCCATATTTCTTCACTTCGAATTTATTCTGAATTAATTCAGAATAAAGTGGGCTTTTGGGCTTGTTCCTCTTTTATTTCTTTGAGCATTTGGGCCTACATTTAGCAAAGAAAAAAGATACTTATTAATATCATTTATTAGCAAACATGTGTGGTAAAGTGACAACATAAATGCAATGTATGTGACAAATCAGTAGGTCTCGCATGTGGGCTATGGTTGCTGCTGGAGGGGTCGAGGGTTGCTGAGGGGGTGGGGGTCTCGATTGTGCTGGAGGAGCTCGTCTTGGCCATGGAGAGATGGCTGGGGCTACTATAGCCTACTTGGGTTGTTGGCTTGGCAGAAGGCAGCCATATGGATGATGGAAGGAGGGCAGTCGTGCGAAACTCCGACTAGGGCGGCGGTGATGTTGATCATGAGGAGGCCCATGGAGGAAGATAGAGGAGGACGTGGGGATTGGTTGCGGCTGCCAAGGAAGAAGGAAGAGATCAGTTTAGGGATTAGGGTTAGGATTAGGGAATAAAGTGGATTATATAGGATATGATATAGGTTATGGGTTTGGGTTGAAAATGTGTATTCTGTTATAGGATAGAGGGTTTGGGTAAATGAGTTGGGTTTGGAAGTCAAGGAAATGAAAAATACCACTAATAATAATAAATAAATAATATAATATTAATAATAATAGCAACAATTCTTATTAAAAATAATAATTATGATAAAAATTATAATTAACATTAAGAACAAAAACAATCATACTAATAATAACAACAACAATATTAATACTACACTTTAATAATAATCATAAACATAATGATTAGCAATAACAATAATAATTAACAACATCAATAATAACAAAACTAACACAACACTATTAATTATAATACTTAATAACAAAAATAATAATATTAATAGTGATATTAATTATGACAACAACAATAGTAATGATAATTAACAACTACCACTACCACTAATATTAATACTAATATTAAAATAAATAAATAAAATAATGCTAACGCTAATAATAATTAATTATATCCATAATAACAAGATTAACAATATTAATAAAATAAAAATAATAATAATAAATAATAATAACCATAGTAATAGAAAAAATACTAGTTAGTAATTAAAACGCAAACAAGTAATAATGGTAAATATAAAAAACTAAATTATTATTTACTCCAAAATAACTTGTGTATTTAATAATGCAATAAGTCATAAATCAAGTTAATAATTAATAATAAAATAATCAGTAAAATAAAATAAATACTTAGAAACATAAAAATACAGTATTCTAACTTGGGATATTATATTCAAACCACCTTACAAAAATTTTGTCTCCGAAATTTCAAAAAGATAGGAAATAGTAAAAATAATCAAAGTCAAGAGAAAAGATATCAAGCTTCCATGCTACTTGATCGGTCACATATATTGCATACATATTGCCACTTTACCATGCTTATTATCTAAAAAAATCACACTAATAAGTCCAATTTTTCTTTATAAAATGCAGGCCCATTGCGAAAGGATAGGAAAGAGAAACAAGCCCAAAAGCCCATCAAATTCTGATTTAATTTAGAATAATTCAAAATTAAGAAATCAGGGCAGATCTTGGCAAACCAGAGAGGTAGAAAACTGGTTGAAATGGATCTTCCCAAATCAAGTGGTTAAACCAACAATCAAATATCGTTTCGTTAAATCCAGGAGTTGAAACAGTGAATCCAGCAAAACAAAAGGGAGTCTGAGCCCACGCCAACTGCTTCTCCACTAGGATGTGGCCACTTGGCCACATCCTGGCAGCGGATCTGCGGCCCAATTCGCGAATCCACGGCTTGTTGGTGGAGATAAGGGGAGCGTTTGCTCCCCTTATCTCCTCACTCCTTTCCCTCTGAGGTTTTGCCTATAAAAGGCAGGGTTTTGTACAGAAAAAGGGATCGGAACTTAGATTTAGTATTTCTCTTTATTTTTAAGATTTTAGGCTCTTTGTTAGATAGTATAGAAGTTGTAACTCTATTTTGTAAATTCAGTTCAAATACCAGTGAGAGAGAGAGAGGGGAATTGAGTGATTGTATTCTGAAGATTGAAGTGACATCAACAAAAGGATCATGCTTTCTCTTCTTCCACTTTATTTCACGGTATGTCTTGCTTTATTTACTTGCATTATTTTTCGTCTTCCATAAGTAGCTAATTTCATTTTCTGGGCTCACTATTGTTCCTCTCTCCGATCTCTCTTTTTTTTTGAATGGTTTTTGATGAAAAGACCCAATGAATCATTTGCATGCCTAAACTAAGCCTTTCTTATTGAAAGTATTCTTGAAGGCATATGAGGATGTGTTTGAATTTTTAAACTTCTACTTCTTTTAAAAACATTTTTGAACTTATTTTTATCTCATACTTGAACTACTTGATGATTTAACATTCAATTCAAGAAATTTCTTAAATAAAAGAGTTAACTTTTTAAAACTATCTTACGTACTTTGCTTAAAACTTTCTAAACTCAATCTTATGTTTTTGCCTATGATCAAGTTGAGGCACTAAGGATTTCAAGAGAAGAACACATCATTGAGTAGTGAGATAGTGAGCCCAGATCTTCTTCGTATATTAAAAAACAACAAATCACTCTTCAAGCTTTATAAAAAAATCACCTTTTCTAAAGCCTTCTCTAAATTTGCAAATTTTCTTTTAATCATCTCCCTTCTCTCTATTCTCTTTTTCAACTTAAATGAAAGACACCAACTTCATACTTTGTTACTTAAGAAAAACACTGAAAAGCTTCTATCCAATTCCTCCTCGTGGACACGACCCGTTAGCCTAAAGCTACACGGTAATTCTTATCACTCTCATTTTTCAATCAAATTTTTGGCGCCGTTACCGGGGAGGGAATGGTGTATTTGTATTTTAACAAGTTTGGTGTCTTGTTTCAGGGACGTCAAGATTCAGATTTAGCACTCAAGCTTTGGAAGAGAAGACTTGGTATTCTGTGCCCCTACTCTCAAAAGTAGGAAACAAAATTTCAAGAAATTGCGTTGCAAAAGCTGAAATTTTTGTTGGACTACTAAAAACTCTTTTTTTGCAGGACATGTTGCTTACAAAAATAAAGTTTTTGTGTGTTATTATTCTTACCATATCTGATATTCACAATCCCTGTTTTAATCCAACAATAGTCTGAGTGATTGTTAATTGCTTAAAAAAATGTTTAGACTTACATTCTAGGCATTTGTCTAATTACGTTTATTTTACAATTACTGTTGAAGATAGCTGGAGACAAGGTATGTATGCATAGCATATAGTTTAGGAAACATTCTTGGGTGATATTTTGTTTTGAATGCTACTTTTCTATATCTTGCACACTTTGCACAATCAATTCTAAGGGCAAAACCCAAATCAAGATAAGGTGGGGAAGTCATTACCCTTCCTTAGCCTACAAAGCATCTCCAAGCACGCACAACCTAAGCCTAAGTAAAATCTAATAGATGTTGGCCTTAGGGACATCTTGAACTCACTAGGAGATTATCCTAAGGGAGAAGGTATTAGAATTTGACTCCTACCAAATCAGTGTCTAGGAAAGGGATTGAGGGGCGAAACCCCGAAGGCTGGTGGTTTGGCTTAATTAGGCCCGTTGCTTTTGCGCGGATACTTTCCACCAATCTTGTCCTGACCTGGCTGATTATCTTGTGGTCTGCATTATACCTCCTGTGGACAGTCAACCAGTTAGGAGTTGTCTAGGTCCAGGTTACCTTAGACTAGGCTTTGTTGATTATTCTTGTTGACTATTGGTAAACTTGTTTGAGATTGTGATTGTGTTTGTGTATGCAAGTGTGGTCAAGAGACCCTAATTCATCTAGGTTGACTAGAAACACATCACCACCGAAGTTTGAACCAAGACCAGATCCGATTATGACTCAACCGACATATTTGCAGGATAGGTTCTATCCCATTAGAACCTCACTTCCATCTTGCATCCAACTTACATCGATTGATTGGTGAATACAATTTTGAGCTCAAGCCTCAATTCATCAACACACTCCCCAAGTTTCATGGCCTAGAGTCCGAAGATGCTTATTTCTTCATAAGAGAATTTGAGGAAGTATGTCTAATGATGAAAATCCCACCCTTGTAGAAGATGCTATTAGGTTGAGATTTGTCTCTTTCGCTCTTAAGGACTTAGCCAAGAAATGGCTTTACAGCTTAGCCGCCGGCTCTATCACATCTTGGGATGGTTTCATCAAGATCTTTTTGAAGAAATTCTATCCAATTTATAAGACCGCTCTCATTAGGAAGAACATCATGCAATTCAAGTAAGAACCTAGTGAACTGTTTTGGAGGTACTTTGAATTCTTTAAAGACCTCCTTGTCCAATGTCCTCATCATGGAATAGAGAAATGGCAACAATGCTAAATTCTTTATGACGGCTTAGACTATTCGACCAAGACCTTCTTAGAAAGCATATGCCAAGATAGATTCTTGCAGAATGATGAAAATGAAGGATGGGATTTATATGAGAATCTAGCGGAAAAGACCATCCAATGGGAACATACCAGTGAAACCTCGAGGAACTCAAACTCCATCTCTTCAAAAGGATATCTCCATTCTATTGAATCAACCATAGCTAATAAGGCAAAGTTAGCTAACCTTGCAAGAAGACTGGAAGATTTAGAAACTAAGGAATCAAGTCCAGTCAATCCAGTCGGCCAAACCAATTTTCAACTCTGGGCTGTACTTACTGTCAAGCCATGAATCATGTGTTTGAGGAGTGTCCTTTGTTTCAGGCTCAGCAACAATACCCTGAACCGATGAATGCGACCTTTTCAAGGCCGAACAATAATCCTTACGCACCAACGTACAATCCTGGCTGGAGAAATCACCCGAATTTCTTATGGAGCAAAAATAACAGTAACCACTCACGGTCAAATCATGCAAGCGACTTCCATCATGCCAATAATTCTTCCAATCATCAACCCAACTTTTTCAATTTCCATCATAGTTCTCCCAACCATCCACCTAATTTTTAAAACTATCAACAAAACTTTTCCTACCAAACTCCGCAATCTTCTTTTCAGAATCCTCAATTAAAAAAGAGAATGACTGACTTTGAGAGAAACATGGAAAGATACATGAAAAATCAAGATTCTCTCATGCAAACTATACAGAGGCTAGAGGTTCAAATGAGCCAATTAGCCACTTCACAGAATGAGAGACAAAAGGGTACCTTGCCTGGTAAGCCAATAATCAATCCTAGGAATTCTCAACAAGCTCATTTGGATGAGGATCAATCATTAAATCAATGTAATGTTGTTCATACATTGAGGTCAGGAAAAAAGCTGATAATCAAGTGTCAACACCAACCAATCCCATTCAGCACAACCACAATCAAGCATCCACCTCATCTAATCCCACTCCTCCTAAATCTGACGAATCTAAAAAAGATAAGCCAACCAGTCAGGTACACTAGCCTATAGTACCATTTGCTAATAGGACGAAAAACAATAAGCAAAATCCATACATGGATAAGATAATTGAGATATTCAATCATGTGAAGATAAATGTGCCACTTCTTGCTGCCATCCAACAAGTCCCATCTTTTGCTAAATTTCTTAAGGACATGTGCACCAAGAAGAGAAAGACTAATGTGTATACAAAAAGGCCTTCTTAGCCACTAATGTTGGTGAGCTACCGTCGTGTCCGATCCCTGTCAAGTACAAGGATCCAGGTTGTCCCACCATTGCCTGCACCATAGGACAAGCCGATATTAGTCGCGCACTTCTTGATTTGGGAGCAAGTATCAACTTGCTTCCATTCTCAGTTTATCAACAACTCAGGTTGGGTGATCTTAGTCCAACTCGAATCACTATCCAACTGGCTGACCGTTCAGTTAAAGTTCCAAAAGGAGAAATTAATGATGTCCTTATCTTGGTCGGGGAGTTTATTTATCCCGTTGATTTTATAGTTCTAGAGACATAACCTGTGTCCAATCCTAGGGCTCAAGCTCCTGTTATCCTAGGGCGACTATTCCTTACTACTGCCAATGCCATCATCAATTGTAGGAATGGGTCTATGAGATTAACCTTTGGGGACATGACCAGAGAAGTCAATGTCTTCAAACTAGGAAAATAACCCCGTGATATTGAGGACCAAACATTTGAAGTCTACCTCATAGAGAACTTAACAAGTGAACACAGGGAAGAATTGGAATTAAAAATTGAGTGTGGCTTTGGCTTAGAGTCTGACAACTTTAATCTTGATCAGGTTTTTGAGTCTGCTGTGAATTGGGCCTCGAGTCCTATTTCACCAAATATGGAGCCAACTAATTTATGTCATCCCTCCAGTGAGCCTTCCTCTAGCTTAGAATCGAAAATCATACCTGCGCATCTCAAGTACGTCTATCTAGGTGAACGAGAAAACTTTCCTGTCATCATTGCCTCCCATTTAAATAACGGGCAAGAAGAAGACCTTAAAGTAATTCTAAGAAAATATAGGGAAGCCATCGGTTAGACTATGACTGATATAAAGGGATTATGTCTAACCATCGTTCAACATCACATTCATCTCAATGAAGATGCCACACCTAAAAGAGACTCGCAGCGTAGGTTAAACCCTATAATGCAAGACGCTGTTCATGCTGAAATTGTGAAACTCTTAGATAATGGGATAATATATCACATTTTTGATAGCCAATGGGTCAGTCCTGTCCACGCTGTTTCAAAGAAATCCGGTTTCACCGTAGTAGAAAATGAGAATAAGGAATTGGTCCAAACTCGACTTCCCACGAAGATCTGAGTTTGCATTGACTATAGGAAGCTTAATGCTGCAACTCGTAAGGACCATTTTTCACTTCCCTTCATTGATCAAATGCTTGAACGTATGGCGGGCCATGAGTATTACTGTTTCTTGCACGGTTACTCGGGGTATAATCAGATTCCTATTGCTCCTGAGGACCAAGAAAAGATTACATTCATATATCCATTAGGGACATTTACGTATCGTCGAATGCCTTTCGGCTTATGTAATGCCCCAGTAACGTTTCAACGTTACATGTTGAGTCTTTTTTCTGATATGGTAGAATGATTCTTAGAAATCTTCATGGATGATTTCTCCATCTACAGAGATTTGTTCACTCAATGTCTCCACCATTTAGAACTTGTCCTCCAACGTTGTGCTAAGAAAAATCTGACACTGAACTGGGAGAAATGTCACTTCATTGTGAAACATGGAATTGTCTTGGGTCATGAAATCTCCAAGAAAGGAATTGAAGTGGATAGAGCTAAAATTGAGGTTATTACAAAGCTTCCCATGCCCAAATGCATGAAGGATATTAGATCCTTCATAGGACACGCCGGTTTTTACTGAAGATTTATCAAGGATTTTAGCAAGATTGCTAGGCCCTTGACGAATCTGCTAGCTAAGGATGTATCCTTCACTTTCGATGTAATGTATGAATTCTTGGGAGAAGCTTAAGAGAGATCTTATTTCTGCACCAATCATATCTGCTCCGGATTGGTCTATGCCATTCGAAATCATACGCGATGCTTCTAATTTTACCATAGGCGCTGTCCTAGGACAACACATTGATAAAAAGCAGCACGTGATTTACTACTGTAGTAGGACTCTCAACGATGCTTAATTGAATTACACTACTATTGAGAAGGAATTCTTGGTAGTAGTGTTTACCTTAGAAAAATTTCATCCCTATCTACTAGGGTCCAAAACCACCATTTCCACCGATCATTCTGCGCGTAGGTATCTCATGATGAAGAAGGATGCCAAGGCCCGACTCATTCATTGGATCCTCCTTATTAAAGAATTTGATCTCAAGATTTTAGACAAGAAAGGCATAGAAAACGGCATTGCCGACCATCTCTCACGAATCTCTAATTCTCCATGCAACGAATTACCCATAAATGAGGACTTTCCTAATGAAAATCTCTTAGCTATCTTTAGGGAATCTTGGTTTGTTGATATAGTGAATTACTTAGTCACAAACCAAACTCCGTCTCATTGGTCCAAAAACGATATATACTGATTTTTATCCCAAGTCTGGTATTTCTCTTGAGAGGAATTGTATCTTTTTTAGTACTGTTCTGACCAAATTTCTAGGAGATGCATTTCCGATGAGGAGGCTAAGTGTGTTCTATCCTTTTGTCACGAACTTGCATGCGGTGGACACTTTGGTCCTCACAAGACTGCTGAAAAACTGCTACAAAGTGGGTTCTAGTGGCCCACTTAGTTCAAAGATGCTTAAGAATTTTGCAAGACGTGCCCTAGATGCCAGTGAAAGAAACACCTAGAGGGAGGGTGAATAGGTGTTAGTGCTAATCTAAAACTAAATGCAAAACTAAGTGCGCTAAATGCGGAAGCTAATGCAAATTTTGCAAACACACTTAATATAATCAACAAGTGTAGCCGAATTCCCCGTGAAGGGCTCTGGACTAACTCCTCTTGATTCCCCTTGAATGGGTTGAGGTGCTATGTGAAGCTCTTGTTGATTAAGTATAAGTGAGGCACACACAAACAACCAAGCATATACAAGATATAGCAAAGTGAATTATGCAAGTCACAACACAAGCAAATAGATATGATATGACAATATGAATTATGCTCAACACAAGCAAGTATGATATGAATGAAGTATGATGCTATGCACAAATGTAAAGAGAGAGTTTAGAGACAAGTGGATCAAACGCAGACACAATGATATGTTTCGAGGTTCGAGCACCTTGCTCTACATCCCCGCCTACACCACCGTGTAGGATTTCCAATCCACTATCTCCCACCGAGGGAACCTCTACCGAAGAGGATTTGTTACAACTCTAGGAGTATCAAACTCCTCTCTCAAACAACCACCTCACAACCGAGGGGTAGGCCCGTAGCCAAACAACCACAACAACAACAACCAACACCTCTACCGAAGAGGGTTTACAACCAAACTCCACCTCTCACTAGAGGGAGCAAACCAATCACCCGATCACCTCTACCTAAGAGGGTTACACAAAGAATAAGGGTGTACAGCAAGTGGTTTCTTTCAACAACAAACAATCTCTCTTTTCTTTTCTCTTTTTCCACAAAACAAATGATCCTAATAGATTAGGATAGTATGATAGCTCAAGTGTGGAAACAAGGTGTTTTTTGAAACAAGCAACAAAGAAAAACTAATTGGGAAGTCTCTTGTAAAAGATAGAAAATGAAAGATCAAATCAAAATCCCAAAACTTAGTTTCTTTGATTTTCCAAAAACCCAAAACACAAATCAAATTGGAAGTTTAAAGCCCAAACACTTTTGAAAACTTGTTTTAAACACTTTAGAAACCAGAAATTTTTCTCTTTGAAAATCTTGGCCAAAAACCCAAAGAGATGGGTTTATATAGGCCCAATACAAAACTAGCCGTTAGAGCTGAGCTGGCAGCTCTGACAGGCAGCGGTCGACTGGTCCGGTCAACCGCCAACGGTCAAATTGTGACCGTTGGGCAACCACGGTCGACCGGCCCGGTCGACCCAAACAAACAGAGAGCTCTGCTCTCAGACCGGTCGGCCGTCCCGGTCGACCATCCCAGTGTCTCCAAACGTGCACAGATTTGTGCACGTCGGTCGACCGACCCGGTCGACCGACTTCAGCCTTGTCGACTAGGTCAGTTGACTTAGTCGACTAATAGAAGCCTGGAACAGAAAATGGGTCAGAAAAACTGGGAAAATTATTTTATAAAAATCTTTTATCTTTTCTGAAAATCCCATAAAACTTGTTTTAACATTTTGTATTGAAACACAAACTTGTGATAAAAATTTCAAGACATATATCAATCATATCAATTCATTTTTGAGTCTTGTAAATTTTATCAAAACAAAACTTGTATTTTCATCAAACTTGATTTTTTTTTTCCAAAACATGAATAGGATAGTCAAAATAAGTTTGTTTAGCAAGTTTAAAGCATGTATGTATATCCAGAACATATCTAATATACATAGAAATAAAGTAAACTTGTTTTGATCTACCATTCATGAAAACCAAATCCAAAACATAAAACTTTTGTGTGTTGTACACTTGAGCATATCAACTATACTAAACTTTACAAATGGATCTAAAACACACTATCTAAACTATGGATACCTAAGTCTTCTTGATGATCTTCATCTTCAAGTTGACTAGCTTCAAAACTCCATCCATGGGCTGGGCAATGTGTGATCTTGAAGCTTTGGCCCTGGAATCATCATGAAAAGCTTCCAAACTCCTTGTTGAAGCTAATCACCAACTAATATCTTGAATAATGATCTGAAACTTAAACAACACAAGATTATTAGTGAACATAACTACATGAGTTAATCATCATCAAAACTAGGGTGGAAGGCCTTTGGCCAACAATCTCCCCCTTTTTGATGATGACAAAACTCATGGAGTTATATATGCATGGATTAAAGTTAAGCTTCAAAGAAGCTCCCCCTTAACTCATGCATAAACAAATAGATAAAAGATATGCAATGAATGTGCATAAACATGTATGCATCAACATGCATAAAACATATAAACATATTCTAGAAGTTCTAGTTACCAATTAAATTAATAAAGCATTAACAAAACACTAGATGCTCTAGATACCAATAAAACTTAATATATGCAAAAACATAAGTATGCATATATAAAAACATGTACCAATCATGCATAGAATAATTTGAGTTTTATATATGCATGTTAAACTCTCAAAAATAATTCTCCCCCTTTTTGTCAATCATCAACAAAGGGGTAAACAATCAAAAATAATAAAATGAGGGGTAAAAATCTTTCTCCCCTTTTAAGTCAATCAAAACAATACAAATAATGTTCTTCCCCCTTTTTGTCTAAAACAAAAATAAGGTCAATAAGGGGTGACTTTAAACAACGTGATATCAATAGAAAAATATGTCAATGAAGCATCTTGAAACCAATAGAAAAGTAACAAACAAAAAAATATTGATGCCAATTTTAAGCAAAAACATATGAAACATCTTGATATCAATTGAAATTAAACATAATAAATTTTGAATGTCTAACCAAAATTTTGATACCAATTGTAAATAATTTTCATATTAAACATATGATACCAATATGAAATTTTCAATCATAAAGTAAAGGAGTGGGAAATAAATACCAATTGAAAAATCACCAATTGAAAGACAAAATTAATTTTCTCCCCCTTTATGAAATACCAACTAAAATGATGCATGGGCTTGATACCAATTTAAAAGTAATCAATTGAAACAAAATTGAAGCTCAAGCACTAGCATAAACAACATTTGTGCTCAAAATATAATAGCACAAATAAAACAAGTATATGTGTATGAAATAGAATGAGTACCAATCACTAATAGATGATACCAATTGAAAATATACATACACAATAAACATATGAGTATACAAAAAAAATCAAAATGATACCAATTGAAAGAGTTCAATAATACCAATTGACATAACAACAATAATCAAGTGTATATCTCATATAATCTACCACACAATCATGGTTCAAGTTTTAAATGATTTTCACTTGTAAAGCATACATGAACATGATCTCCCTTCCAACCTCCCATGAAAGGTAGGGGTTTTCAAAAATAGATTTGAAAATATAGTTTTGTTTGAAAATCTCTACCATAGTGAAGAATACGAACTAGTTATAGGAAAAACTTTTAAAACTAGTACGAAATCCTTCAAGCAAGGAATAAAATAAAATTGTTTTTCATGAAACACATGTAAATCACATGATCACTAAACACTCAAAGTCCATAAAGCTCATTCAAATTCTCATGAAAACAAATCATGAGTAAACTAATAAAGCGAGTGAACAAGTGGTATGTGAACACATCAATCATGAAAATATTCAATTAAGCTCATATGAAATTCCTTGAAGACATGAAAAGCTAGATTTTCATTTCCAATAGAAATTACCTAAAAACTTGAAAATCATCAAAACTTATTTAACCTTCATGGCATATGTATGTCTAATACAAACTAAAGTATACATACATATCCAAAACACAACGAGTCCACAAAATATATGCATTAAGGCACGTGGCTCAAAAAGGATAAACATGTATATCTAATAGTTTGGACAAGATAGACATATACATGAAGTTACACAATTAAACACAAAATCAAACTGAATCTTCACAAAAACGAATTTCATTTCAAGGTATATGTATGAATTGTCAACACAATAAGTATACATACATATCCCTAAACACAATTGAGTCCATATATAGATTTGCATGAGAGGCAAATGACTCAAGGGGTATACATGTATATCTTAAAGTTTGGCAATACAAACATATACATGAAATGAAACACACAATCATATGACAAATTCAAAAATGAGAATACAAGTTTAAAATGTATGAATCATCAAAACTAGACTATACTAGCACATCTAATGGGTTCAAATAAGCATTCAACTCAAACATATATAGATTTATTTGTGGCCCACTATATGCACAAGTATACATCAAGTTTTAATAAAAACTAACATCTAAACAAGTAATCTTAACATGAAGCATCAAACACGATAAATATTCACATGATAAACTTAAACATGATTATTATGTAAATCCACATGTTATTAAACCTATGATAAACATGATAGCTAAAACAAACGGTGAGAACACAAAATATGGGTCCATATAAACATGGGTGTCTCAAAATGCTATACATGCATGTCAAGGATTTAATGAGCATGGCATTATCATAATAATCACCAAATAATGAAACATGCTATAAACATCAAAGATATGAAATACAAATCATATATGATCAATATGTACATGCATGTGCATTAGATCTAGGTCATACAAATTAGTTTAACCAAGGTGAAAACACAAAAATATAAGTCCATATAAAATATGGATGTTTCAACCAACTAATAAGTATAACACTAATCTAATTAACATGGCATATTCATGATGATCACTAAACATCAAATCATTCTATGAAAGATAAACATGGAAAGCATGTAAACATAAGGAGTTAGAGATTCGATACCAAAACCAATGAGGGCACCGCTCTAGTTCTCCAAAACAAAAGGTGGTCCTCTCCACCAAACCTTCCCTTGAAAGTGATGCATCCAATTGATTTCCATGAAGCTCGGAACGCATCCACTCCAAGGTGTCATCATTCTCACGTCATGTGAGAGCCCACACCTACATCAAAAATAATAGGAGGGGTGGTCTTTGGTACCCATATCTTATTGGGTCCATAGGGGTTAGTACCTTCTCTAACCCAAACAAACTTCTTTGCTAAATTCTCAACATGTAAACGATCATAGCAAAATTTAGCAAGATGGCCTTTTCGGCCACAATGTGTACATGTGTACACATGAGCATACATGTGTTGATGGTGTCCGTGTGGAGCATGTGTATGCCGTGGAGGGTGTGCATGCATAAAAGTTGGAACTTGTTTCTTACGAACCAAGGATTCCAAGCGTGTATGGTTCTTAGCACATTGGCTCATAGTGGAGCCCAAACAATCCATTTTCTTCTTCAATATGTTTATATCATTTTTAATCATAGAAGAAGTGGAGCATGCAAGGGGTGATCTAGGTGAAACTACCCTAGCATGGCAAACATGTTCATCAATCTTATTTTTCAAAACAACATTTTTCTTTAAACACACATCTAAATCATTTGAAATGGAAATAATTTTATTTTTCAAATCAACATTCTCTTTTAAAACAAAATCAATTTTTGAAGAAATGTTTTCATTTTTCTTCAAAAGTGTTTCACAATCATTTTTAGATTTAAAAATTTATTTTCTTTTAATGCAAGTTCTAATTGAGATCTTAATGCATCTCTTTCATTATAGACCTCAACCTTCTCTTGCAAAACACAATCAAGTCTAGAATGCAAACTCTTATTTTCTTGTTCAATTCCTAGAGTTTTCTTTTTCAAAATTTTATATTTTTCTATTAATTTTTCACACACAATAGATAGTTCTTCATTCAAAGCATGGGGATCAACAAAATCATTTGAAGAACTAGCACAATCATCATTATCTAAGTGGGGTTCCGAATGTACCTCAAGGGAGTCATTCCCTTGGACCATGAAGCATTGTGACTCGGACTCTCCACTAGATTCCTCTTCTTGAATTTGCACTTGAAGCTCGGAGGTGGTGGTTGTTGTTGTCAATTTGTTCCACACTGCAAAGGCGGAATCAATGTTAGAAACACACATAAGATAATCTTTAGGTAATGTGCTTCTAATGGCCTCTAGGGCTTGTGCATTGGCCCTTATATGATTACTATCACTAAGGAAGGATTCCTTGGTAATGGCAAGATAAACTTTATGACCTAGGGTTTGTAAATAAACGGTCATCCTAATCTTCCAAACATGAATGTTGGAAGGGTCAAACATAGGAGGGGTCATGAAGGCCATGGTAAACTATATGTGTGCAAAGCAAGCAAATTCAAACAATAGATTAGCAAGCAAATGGATCTCACTCCTAGGTGTTAAGCCTAAGTATCAGGAGCACTAGCTCTGATACCAATTGAAAGAAACACCTAGAGGGGGGGTGAATAGGTGTTAGTGCTAATCTAAAACTAAATGCAAAACTAAGTGCGCTAAATGCGGAAGCTAATGCAAATTTTGCAAACACACTTAATACAATCAACAAGTGTAGCCGAATTCCCCGTGAAGGGCTCTGGACTAACTCATCTTGATTCCCCTTGAATGGGTTGAGGTTCTATGTGAAGCTCTTGTTGATTAAGTATAAGTGAGGCACACACAAACAACCAAGCATATACAAGATATAGCAATGTGAATTATGCAAGTCACAACACAAGCAAATAGATATGATATGACAATATGAATTATGCTCAACACAAGCAAGTATGATATGAATGAAGTATGATGCTATGCACAAATGTAAAGAGAGAGAGTTTAGAGACAAGTGGATCAAACGCAGACACAATGATATGTTTCGAGGTTCGAGCACCTTGCTCTACATCCCCGCCTACACCACCGTGTAGGATTTCCAATCCACTATCTCCCACCGAGGGAACCTCTACCGAAGAGGATTTGTTACAACTCTAGGAGTACCAAACTCCTCTCTCAAACAACCACCTCACAACCGAGGGGTAGGCCCGTAGCCAAACAACCACAACAACAACAACCAACACCTCTACCGAAGAGGGTTTACAACCAAACTCCACCTCTCACTAGAGGGAGCAAACCAATCACCCGAACACCTCTACCTAAGAGGGATACACAAAGAATAAGGGTGTACAACAAGTGGTTTCTTTCAACCACAAACAATCTCTCTTTTTTTTTTTCTCTTTTTCCACAAAATAAATGATCCTAATAGATTAGGATAGTATGATAGCTCAAGTGTGAAAACAAGGTGTTTTTGGAAACAGGCAACAAAGAAAAACTAATTGGGAAGTCTCTTGTAAAAGATAGAAAATGAAAGATCAAATCAAAATCCCAAAACCTAGTTTTCTTTGATTTTTCAAAAACCCAAAATACAAATCAAATTGGAAGTTTAAAGCCCAAAACACTTTTGAAAACTTGTTTTAAACACTTTAGAAACCAGAAATTTTCTCTTTGAAAATCTTGGCCAAAAACCCAAAGAGATGGGGTTTATATAGGCCCAATACAAAACTAGCCGTTAGAGCTGAGCTGGCAGCTCTGACAGGCAGCGGTCGACCGGTCCGGTCGACCGCCAACGGTCAGAATTGTGACCGTTGGGCAACCACGGTCGACCGGCCCGGTCGACCCAAACAAACAGAGAGCTCTGCTCTCAGACCGGTCGACCGTCCCAGTGTCTCCAAACGTGCACAGATTTGTGCACGTCGGTCGACCGACCCGGTCGACCGACTTCAGCCTAGTCGACTAGGTCAGTTGACTTAGTCGACTAATAGAAGCCTGGAACAGAAAATGGGTCAGAAAAACTGGGAAAATTATTTTATAAAAATCTTTTATCTTTTCTGAAAATCTCATAAAACTTGTTTTAACATTTTGTATTGAAACACAGACTTGTGATAAAAATTTCAAGACATATATCAATCATATCAATTCATTTTTGAGTCTTGTAAATTTTATCAAAAACAAAACTTATATTTTCATCAAACTTGATTTTTTTTTTCAAAACATGAATAGGATAGTCAAAATAAGTTTGTTTAGCAAGTTTAAAGCATGTATGTATATCTAGAACATATCTAATATACATAGAAATAAAGTAAACTTGTTTTGATCTACCATTCATGAAAACCAAATCCAAAACATAAAACTTTTGTGTGTTGTGCACTTGAGCATATCAACTATACTAAACTTTACAAATGGATCTAAAACACACTATCTAAACTATGGATACCTAAGTCTTCTTGATGATCTTCATCTTCAAGTTGACTAGCTCCAAAACTCCATCCATAGGCTAGGCAATGTGTGATCTTGAAGCTTTGGCCCTGGAATCATCATGAAAAGCTTCCAAACTCCTTGTTGAAGCTAATCACCAACTAATATCTTGGTTAATGATCTGAAACTTAAACAACACAAGATTATTAGTAAACATAACTACATGAGTTAATCATCATCAAAACTAGGGTGGAAGGCCTTTGGGCCAACAGCCAGATGGTAGCAAGGATCTCAAAATGAGATATGATGCCCCTCAACCCAATTCTAGAAATAGAACTCTTTGATGTTTGGGCCATCGACTTTATGGGTCTATTTCCTAATTCATTTGGAAACTAATACATATTGGTAGTTGTGGACTATGTGTCCAGTGGGTACAAGCCATTCCTAATAGAACTAATGATAACAAAGTTGTCATAAAGTTTTTGAAAGAGAATAATTTCTCACGCTTCGGAACCCCTCGTGCTATCATCAGTGATAATGGCACTTACTTTTACAATAGATCCTCTGAAGCTCTTATGCGAAAGTATGCCATAACTCACAAGTTGTCCACACGTTATCATCCTCAAACCAGTGGGCAGGTTGAGGTTTCCATTAGACAAGTCAAGCTTATCTTGGAGAAGACTGTGAACCAAAACCAAAAAGATTGGTCCATCAAACTTGTAGATGCCCTCTGGGCCTACAGGGCCGCTTTTAAGACGATTCTAGGGATGTCTCCTTATAGGTTAGTCTATGGTAAAGCTTGTCACCTACCCGTTGAGTTAGAGCACCGGGCCTTATGGGTAATCAAGCAGTTGAATTTGGACTTGACTAAGGCAAGTGACCTTCGGAAATTACAAATTTCCGAATTAGAGGAGTTAAGAAATGAGGCCCATGAAAATGCTAAGATCACTAAAGATAGAGTTAAGATTTTTATGATAAACATATCATAAGAAAAACCTTTGTCCCTGGACAAAAAGCCTTACTTTATAATTCTAGGCTTCATCTTTTTTCAGGAAAATTAAAATCAAGATGGACTGGGCCATTCATTGTAAAAACCATGTTTCCACACGGTGCTGTAGAGCTCAGTGACACCAAGATGGTCAATACCTTAAACCTTTCTTGGAATCGGTGCCGGTAAATGAAACGGCAATGGTTTTTGACCCAGTGTATCGGTAACTTTCCTCTTTTCTATTTTATTTCATGCATCTATACATTTCTTTCATACATCGGGGACAATGCATGAGATAAGTGTGGGGGAGGGCTCTAACATGACTAATATAACTAAAATAAGAGAACAAAGAAAAATATATATAAAAAAAACTTTTTGAAAGGTAAGAACAATATTTTGATATATTTTTTGTAAGTTATTAAGTCAATTTTAAGGAATAGGAAAATCATAAATAGGATTTCTTATACTTAGTCAAAATAAGATAACTTATTTGATTTTCAGGGTTAGGAAGAAAATTGATAAAAGTAATTTAGTCTTGATCTTTACCTTGAAGAAATATGCACACTTTATACACTTACACACTTAAGGTTCAAAGCCAAAAATTCTTATGCCTTACAAAAAAAAATAAAAAAATAAATGCAAATCTAATTATTGATTTGCTAGGTGCTTTGGCCTAAACAAGCCTTACTATTTATGCAAAAGATAATTAGATAAGTATGAAAAATAAATATATATAAATCCTCTGATTAAGCTGAGTATTTGTGCCTCATAAAGCATAAGTATTCACGCCAAAAAGGGGTACATTTTATAATAAAAACCTTAGTTTCGTGGCCTTGTCTGCTCGAGTGTTTAAGTCCTTAGGGGTGTTTTCTCACCTGGTGCCCTAAAACTATCTAGTTTAGGTGTCACCGACTAAAGGCTCGTTACATGGGCAGATTAGAAAGCCAAATGGAATTGAGGAATAAAATAAATATAAATAAGGCATAAGAGTTAATGTTAAAGAACCTTTAGTCAAATTTCGCAGTAACGATGGTGCATATGACTCAGGGTAAAGTAATAGACTAAATGAGAAATACAATTTGACTTCTTTCTTTGACTGATGACATGTTTTTGAATAGAGACTAAGTTTAGGAATGAAAAGTTTGATGATCCTATAACTTATAGATTACTTGAGCTCTTACAAATATACTTCAAATATTTTCTCTTTTCAAAATGCTTATCGAAAATACTAACATTTTTTCTCTTTCTTTATGGATTTTGTGGGTGCAATCCACTGAAAACCCTCACGAGACAAAACTCGTCCTCTAGGGGTAACCTAGAGGTTTAACGACTTGTTGCACATACTTAGTGTAATCGAGTGACCTGCGAAAGTGGTCTAATAATTGATTAGGATTAGTTTGATGTTTTGCTCGAGGGCGAGCAAAAGATAAGTGTGGGGGTGTGATCGGTCAGATATATTGCATACATATTATCACATTACCATACTTATTATCTAAATAAATCATATTAATAAGTCCTATTTTTCTTTATAAAATGCAGGCCCATTGCTAAAGGATAGGAAAGAGAAACGAGCCCAAAAGCCCATCAAATTCTGATTTAATTCAGAATAAATTCGAAATTAAGAAATCAGGGTAGATCTTGGCAAATCAGAGAGGTTGACAACCGGTTGAAATGGATCTTCCCAAATCAAGTAGTTAAAGCGAACAATCAAAGATCGTTTCGTCAAATCCAGGAGTTGAAACAGTGAATCCTGCAAGATAAATGAGAGTCTAAGCCCACGCCAACTGCTTCTCCACCGGGATGTGGCCAAGTGGATGTGGCCACTTGGCCACATCCTGGCCACGGATCTGCGGCCCAAGCCACGGATCCGTGGCTTGTTGGTGGAGATAAGGGGAGCATTTTCTCCCCTTATCTCCTCACTCCTTTCCCTCTGGGGTTTTGCCAATAAAAGGCAGGGTTTTGTACAGAAAAAGGGACCAGAACTTAGATTTAGTATTTCTCTTTGTTTTTGAGGTTTTAGGCTCTTTGTTAGATAGTATAGAAGTTGTGACTCTATTTTGAAATTTATAGTTCAGTTCAAATACCAGTGAGAGAGAGGAATTGAGTGATTGTATTCTAAAGATTGAAGTGACATCAATAAAAAGATCAAGTTTTCTCTTCTTCCACTCCATTTCACGGTATGTCTTGCCTTATTTACTTGCATTGTTTTTCGTCTTCCATGAGTAGCTAATTTCATTTTCTGGGCTCACTATTGTTCCTCTCTCTAATCCATCTTCCTTTTGAATGGTTTTTGATGAAAAGACTAAATGAATTATTTGCATGCCTAAACTAAGCCATTCTTGTTGAACGTGTTCTTGAGGGTACATGAAGATGGGTTTGAATTTTTAAACTCTGCTTCTTTTAAAAACATTTGTTGAACTTGTTTTTATCTTATACTTGAACTGCTTGATGATTTGACATTCAATTCAAGACGATTTCTTAAGAAAAGAGTCAACTTTTCCAAATTATCTTATGTGCTTCGCTTAAAACTTTCTAAACTCAATCTTATATTTTTGCCTATGATCAAGTTGAGGCACTAAGGATTTCAAGAAAAGAGCACATCGCTGAGTAGTGAGATAGTGAGCCCAGATCTTCTTCGTATATTAAAAATAACAAATCACTCTTCAAGCTTTATAAAAAAATCACCTTTTCCAAAGCCTTCTCTAAATTTGCAATTTTTCTTTTAATCATCTCCCTTCTCTCTATTCTCTTTTTCAACTTAAAAGAACGACACCAACTTCATTCTTTGTTACTTAACAAAAACACCAAAAAGCTTCTATCGCATTCCTCCTTGTGGACACGACCCGTTAGCCCAAAGCTACACGGTAATTCTTATCACTCTCATTTTTCAATCACTACTCTACGTATCACGGATCTACCATGCTTCCGTTGTGCTTTTCTGAATTCTTCTATTGACTTCAACAAGGAGTGATCAAACTCAAGAGACAAAAAGAGGAAAATAAAATCGAGAAGAAGGACATAAATTAAGATTGAACCCGAATTACTTTAGAAGAAGAGATGTAATCTAAGAGATCAAAAGATCAAGGAGATGGATTTCCAAATTGAGAACGGTCAACTTCCAAGTGGACTCGATATCATAGTGAATAGTATATATGTATATTGAAGTATATATATAACTCGTCAAGTTAACGGTATGAACATGGTCTTCTTGTGAAAATCGAAGGGTCGCAAATCGAAAATGTAAGCTCTGATACCAAGAAAATCCTGTCACGCCCCGCTTCCCAAAATACGTTGGAGTGAAGACGCGACAAAAGTCGGCGACACATGTACGTAAGGAAAATACCTCATGTATACATGCTAAGCCTTAAGTAACCCAGGACAAGCTATAAATTAAACTATAATAAATCATAATCATTGCAATAACATATAAAGATGTCCATACATGATGATGAATAAGGGATGGAATAATGACTGGAAATTATATAGAATCAAGTAAACTATAGAAACAACAGGAATAAAAAGGAAAACATAAATACCAGGATAGGTAGAGAGAAACTCCAGCTCCTCACAACATGTAAGTTCTCATCGAATCCTAAACATTCGAATAAAGCATCCACGGGCAATTCAGGGTCATCAGAAAGCGACCTAATGAGTGTGTAAAAAAAAAGGAAAGGTGCTCGTGCATATAATCAGTTTGTATACAATAATAACATAACTAGAACTGTAAATAGAGATAACTGAATAACATGATAAACTATAAATAAAAGATAACTGAATAATAACATAGACAAGTCTGTAGGTAAACGAATACCACTAATAAACAAACAACTGTCAAGATGTGTAACCAAGCATATGTCACTAGTCTGATCGGTTATTATTAACCTAATTAATATAGTACTTAGTTGTGTCCCATGCCACAACTGTTTTCTGACAATCAAATAAGTTATCATTATGGCAACTGCCTGCCAATGTAGTGCATGTGTTTTGGAAGGGTACCATGCATACCTGATACCATAGTCTAACATTCCAAGTACTGAACCAATACGGACCGCAAAGCCCTAATAACTAAAGAGCACAGCCCCACACAAAAGAATAACTGGTGAAGCACCATAAATCGGTCATAGCTCTAATAACTAAGAACTGAATAACTGAATAACTAGGTAGCCAGTACCACCTTGGTTCACCATGGTAGAACCCAAACTCGGTATACCATAACTAGTCCTTCCAAAATACACAACATGCATTATCAAGCAATTACCCTTGTTCTCTGGGTTATGATATCTATTATTAACAAATGACAATGTAAGTTATTATTAATATGAATTAGTGACCAAATATCTTAAACAACTGATGATGTCAATAATAGATGATAACTAAATAACTAATAACTGAGAACTAATATCTAACAATTGAAAAGCTATTAACTAATATCAGATAGAGAATACTAGAGATATAGGGTCATTAATCATAACTGGGTTAATTACAAGATTAAGTCTAGTGTAAGATATACTACAACTAGTCCTAAGTCAAAAGTGGCAAACAAAAACACATGAAATGATGCAGATAAATGCTCAAATCAACTAAATAAATATGGCAAGCACTTACTAACATCACATGAAATACAGGGGTAATCATACTGGAAAATTAAATCAAACATTCACATGAAATGATACGAATAAAACACAAATACCTATTGACAATGGTAAATAAGGAATAACACAAAAGCAAATACTAGCATGAAATGACGCGTTTTTGTATCCGAATCACCGACTGGTCTTCACTGTATTAACCTGTACAGATCTCCGGATCATCCCATGGGTCGGTGATTGGTCACTTATATTGCATATATAATGTCACATTCCTATATTTATTGTCTAATAAACCATGTATTTATTCTTATTTTAGTTTAATAAAATGCAGACCCATTACTTATGGAGATGGAAGAGAAATAAGCCTAAAAGACTACTTTAATTCTGATTTAATTAAATTTAAATCTTAATTAAAGATGAGACAAATATTCAAGAGGATAGAGGTGATTCCAGCTGAAAATCAACGCATATCAGGGAGGATCACATGAAATAGGACTAGCTAATTCGGATTTATATATATCCACATTGGTTAGCTCGGGAATCACCGAAGATCAGATCAAACTAATGGCTTAACAACAAATCCAGCCATACAAAAGGGGATAAAAACAAAAGATATAAAAACCTCCCCTGGATGCGGCCAGGATGTGGCCATTTGGCCACATCCAGAACACAGAAATGAGGCCAAAGCCGCGTTTCCATAGCCATTTGGTTAAGATACGGGGAGAATTTTGCTCCCCTATCTTCTTACACACTCACCTCTCCATTTCCCTTATAAATAGTGCATTGTTCAGAGGGGAAAAGGAGCGATTAGGCATAGAATCATTCTTACGCTAGTCTTCATTCTAGGTTAGTGTAGGTTTTTATATTTCTTTTCATGTAACTTTTATTTCTTTGTAAGCATAGTTAGGCTAAGATTCATATAAGTAAGAGAGAAATTTTCCTAGTAATGATCAACACATAGAAGAAAAATCTAAGGCTATGAAAAGTATAGAAGCCATGATTGAGTCCTAAGAGCAAAAGCTGAAAATGATGGACTCGCAATTCCTAAAAGACTTCCATATCCAAGATCTTTACTCCATGCTTCAATTCCCACAACAAGAAAAAGAACTTATGGACTCAGACAGGAGTATGGAAAACCAGATTTAGTCCAAAAATTATTTTAACCAATCTGTCAATAGGTTAGAAGCAAAAATGAGTTGTTTGCTCAACATAATAAAAAAAAGAATGAGAAAACTCTATCTAACACATGTTCAACCATACCTTATTACCCTAGCCAAATTGATAATAATGAAGAATCATGGTGTCCAGGAGACTTTAACCATGACTCAATTTTATCACATAAATTTTAACTTGACCAATTTCAAACCTTGGACAAATTGACAAGTTTTTCATTCAATGAGATTGAACTTGAATGTGAATGTAACCCCGATCCCAAGCCTTGTGATTCAGTTTCCATCTTCAAATCTTTTTTGATTCCGGTATCATTACCCAATTTGGACCAATTTCGGGAGCCAATAGTTATACCTGTACCCATAGATCTAGAAATTGAATCATCAAATTTGGATAGTCACATTCCATTGATAGGAGAAGAATATGAATTTCATTTCTTTGATTTAGACTCAACTCTTGAACCAAAACTGACTCTAGAACCCAAAGTTAATTTTTCTGAGTAAGTAATAGTTCTTGAACCTATCACTTTTGAATCCAAGTCAATTATTCCATCAAGTCACATTCTTTTGTTAACATTGGTATTGACCATAATGATTCAGTGATGATTTTTCAAGACTGGTCATGTAAAGGAAATAAGTTTCATAAAAAGATCTTTCATGATCCTATTCATATTGGGGACTGTAATTATGTACATAGAAAAGAGGTCAATAATGGTGAGTTCCGTAAACCATATTATCTTGATTGGGTAGCAACACATGACCCAATCCGACCACCACCGGAACTACCACCTTAAGGTAATATTTTCCTTCCCTTTCTTCTTTTTCATGCATCTATGCATTCATTCATACATTGAGGATATGCATGACGTAGGTGTGGGAGAGGGTTCTAACATAACATAGGTTTTCTTATTATTTAAAATAAAAAATTATCATTTTCTTTCTGAAAAAAACTTTTTGAAAAGAGAGCAATATTTTGACATATTTGTTGTAAGAAATTAAGTCAATTTTAAGGAATAGGAGAATCATAATTAGAATTTCTTATACTTGGTCAAAATAAGATTATATGTTTAATTTCTAGAGTTAGGAAGAAAATTTGAAAAAGTAATTTAGTCTTGTTTTTACCTTGATGAATATGCATGCTTTATACAGTTACACACTTGGGTTCAAAAATAAAGATTCTTATGCCTTATATATAAAAAAAATTATATATATATATATATCAAAAATCCTCTGATTAGGCTCGTATTTGTGTCTCATAAAGCATAAGTATTCACGCCTAAAAGTGGTCCATATAATAAAATCTTTAGTTTTGTGGCCTTTTTTGCTCGACTCCTTAAGGCCTTGGGGTGTTCTCTCACCCGGTGCCATAAGACCGTCCAGTTTAGGAGTCATTAATTAAAGGCTCGTTACATGGGCAAATTAGAAAGCCTAATAGAACTAAGAATAATATCACTTAAAATATTAAAAATAAGAAAATATGGCATAAGAGTTAAAGTTAAAGAACTCCAAGTCAAAGTTTCATGATCACATGGTGCATATGACTTAGGGTAAGATAATAAACTAGATGAGAAATACAATTTAACTTTTTACCTTGATTGATAATAAATTTTTGAATAAAGACTAAGCTTAGGAATGACTAAATCTTGATAACCTTAAATACTCATAGATTACTTGATTTTTACAATAATACTTCAAATATTTTTCTCTTCCAAAATAATTTTTTTAAAATACTAACAATTTGTTTCTTTTTCTTCATGGATTTTGTGGGTGTAATCCACTGAAAACCCTCTTAGACAAAACTCATCCTCTTGGAAAAGCTTAGAGGTTTAACGGCTTGTTGCACATGCTCAGTGCAATCGAATAGCCTACAAAAGTGGTCTAATAATTTTCTAGGGTAAGTTTTTATGGTTTGCTCGAGGGCGAGAAAAAATAAGCGTGGGGGTGTGATTGGTCAACTATATTGCATATATAATGTCACATTCCCATATTTATTATCTAATAAATTATGTATTTAGTCTTTTTTTTTTTTAATAAAATGCAGGCCCATTACTTATGGAGACGGAAGAGAAATGAGCCCAAAAGTGCACTTTAATTATGATTTAATTAAATTTAAATCTTAATAAAGATGACACAAATATTCAGGAGGATAGAGGTAATTCCAGATGAAAATTAATGCATATCAGGGAGGATCACATCAAATAGAACCGGTTAAATTGGATTTATATGAATCCAAATTGGTTAGCTTTAGGATCACGGAAGATCAGATCAAACAAAAGACCTAACAGCAAATCCAGCTAGATAAAAGGGGATAAAAAAAAGATATAAAAATCTACCCCTGAATGTGGCCATTTGGCCACATCCACGCCGCAAAAACGTGGTCAAAGTCGTGTTTCCTCGGCCATTTCGTTAAGATACGGGGAGCATTTTGCTCCCATATCTTCTCACGCCCTCACCCCTCCATTTCACCTATAAATATTGCTTTGTTAAGAGGGAAAAAGGATCGATTAGGCAGAGAAAAATTCTTAGGCTAGTTTTCATTCTAGATTAGTATAGGGTTTTATTTTTCTGTTCATGTAACATTTATTTAATTGTAAGCGTAGTTAGACTGAGATTCATATAAGTAAGAGAGAGATTTATGTCGAAAGTAACACCGATGCAACCTCCTCCATTCTTCCATCATTTTTGTAAGCAACAAAAAAGATAATTTGTTCATATTAATCTTATTTTTATATTCTTCTTTTCTTTTCTACTTTTCCTCTTTTGTTTTTTGATAAGTATCCTAGCAAGCTAGTGGCATCGGTATAGCCTTGTTGTGCGTTTACCACTAATATTTCATGATGATGATCTCCTCCTCAAGATTCTATATCATTTCATTCAAGTTTGTCTTGATGAAGTAATACAAATGGGAACTTAGCTCAATCTTATGGATTATGCATTGATTGCCTCAAAAGCAAGGTAAACGTGCCAACAATCTAAGGTAAGTCATCAACTGGAAGAGATGAGTAAGTTCTTTTAGTTTTTCTATCTTTTAGTCCTTTAGTTTAGATCACTACCGTCTAGTTTGTCTTGATGAAGTAATACAAATGGGAACTTAGCTCAATCTTATGGATTATGCATTGATTGCCTCAAAAGCAAGGTAAACGTGCCAACAATCTAAGGTAAGTCATCAACTGGAAGAGATGAGTAAGTTCTTTTAGTTTTTCTATCTTTTAGTCCTTTAGTTTAGATCACTACCGTCTTCCAACTCTTTTTTCACCTTCTTAATCTACCACTTTCTTCACAAATTAACATAACTTATTTTTCTTTTCTTTTAAAGAATAAGAGAAGAACTTAAATCATTTTAAAAACTTAAAAGAGAACTTGCGAATGCTTCCATCGCTAGTCCCTCCTTGTGGATCACGACCCACATGGCCACTTACTATAGCGGTAGCATTAAGTACCTTGCACTGCCTATTATCAATTCTAAAATTCTGTATTTTCTGTGTAGGTATCAAGCTCAATCAATTAGTTCTCGAATCGTCAATATAATGGGTCCACAGTGAACACCAATCTGAATCTCTTGTTACCGAGTTTGGATCGCACAATTGGATCCAAATCATTGAACACAGAACCGAACACATGAACTCACACGAACCCGAATATACACACGCACTAGTATACACCCGTATATACATACACACCACATACATACATGTGCAGTGGCGTACGCAGGATTCTCATTTAGTGGGGGCGGAGATATTATGAATCAAAATTGAAAATTTATAAAAGTGAATAACACATCTCAAGTTTCGATATTATCAACAAGATAGAGGGGCGATCACTCTAAATTATAATGTTTCCTTTAATCTTCTCATAAATTAACTGAAAGTGGGAGACAAATTTATTCATTAACACATCTTAATACCCAAAATCTAAGTCATAATTCATAAATTCCAATCACATTTTCCTAACAAAAAACTAATCACAAGTGATTTCTCATCAATTTTACTTTTATATGTGAATGGTTATGATAACGACATGATTTGAAAACTTGAATTACCTCAAAATTTCAAAATATAAAGATCCACTCTCAAATTTTCTCAGCCGATGATCTCTAAAAATTAATAGTTGTAAGCCTGCAAAAAAAACATCTTATAGTTTGAATTACCTGCTAAAAACATCTTAAAACCTGAAAAAAGACTTGAATTACCGGCTAAAAATCAATAGCTCTAAAAATTAATAGTTTGAGAGGATTGGCCCAGTGGGGCGCTCTAGGAGAGAGAGGATCGGGGGCTGGGGGCGCGCCGCGCTGGGAGGGAGAGAGAGGATCAGGGGTGGGATGGGGGCGTTGCCGCGCCCGCGCTAGGAGAGGGAGAGAGGATCGGGGGTGGGGTGGACGGTGGGGGCACTATCGCGCTGGGAGGAAGAAAGGATCGGGGGTAAAGGTGTTGAGAGGGGGGGAGAGAGGATCGGGGGTGGGGGCGCTGGGAGGGGGATACAGAGAGAGGGGAGCTAGGGTTGTTTTTTAAGGCGGGCGGCCCGGCAGTTGCAACCCGACCCGAATATTTTTACAAACCCGACCGCCCCATATTCCTGTACATATGCGCGGATTTCAGTAGGGGCGACCGCCCCCACTCGCCCCCACCTGTGTCCGCCACTGTACATGTGTACAATGAACAAATAAATATTAACCCACACATACATTATATACAACACACACATACATTCACACATCCAAATATACACACACCTGCACACTTAAACTTAAACATAAACATAAACACACACACACACACACACACTTACATACATACATACATTCATACACATGCTCACACTAACAAACACACACACACATAACACTACATACACACACACATATCTAATGCACACACCCAATCACATAAATCAATACACAACATACATATAATTACATAAACACACAATAGAGAAGCGCATGAAGGGGAAATTGAAACACACATTAATACATCACAAAATATGAAAGAGAGGGAACAAAGAAGGACCTAAGAGAGGGGCAGATTTGGCCATGTGATAGCGACGAAGGTCGCGGCGGCTCCAGGGTGGAGTGTTCCCGGCTACAAGGAGGCATTGTAAAGATGCTTCAGAGGTTGTTGATGGCTTACCGAAGGAGAGGAGGAGGGTGTTATACAGGAGAAGACTGAGAAGAGATCATGGCTTGAAGGCATGGGGAGGCACAAATGGGGGCTCGGCCAAAGGCTAGAGTTGTACAGGATGTGTGCGACAAAGGGCAATACATGGGCTTATGGCCTAGCCATGGGGTGATGCATGAAGGGAGGAAGAGCGTGCGTTGCGATCGGCCATGGGGAAAGGTTGAACATGGGGTGCGGCATGGATTGAGTAGGAGTGAAGGCTGTGGGTCTCGTATGGGGGCTGCCGGAGGGCATGGGGCTATGGTTGCTGCCAGAGGGGCCAAGGGTTGTTGGATGCTGCAGAGGGGAGGGTCTCGGTTGTGTTGGAGGAGCTCGGCTTAGCCATGGAGAAATGATTTGGAGCTACCGTGGCCTGCGTGGGTTGTTGGCTCGGCAGAAGGCAGCCTTATGATGATGGATGAGGACAGCTGTGCGGAGCTCCAGCTAGGGTGGTGGCGCTGTTAATTATGGGGAAGGCCATAGTGGAAGATGGAGAAGGACATGGGGTGAATGGCTGCGGCTGCCAAGGGGCGAAGGGAGAGGACGTCAGTTTAGGGATTAGGATTAGGGCTAGGGTTAGGGAATAAGATGGATTATTTAAGGGAATAATATGGGTTATGGGTTTGGGCTAAAAATGGGTCAATATTGGGTTATAGGATAGAGGGTTTGGGTAAACATTTTGGGTTTAGAAGTCAAGGAAAAGAAAAAACCACAACTAATAATAAATAAACACAATAATAATAATAATATCAACAGCTCTTATTATATAATTACAATAATAATTATAATTAATATTAATAACAACAATAGTAATACTAATAATAACAATAACAATATTAATAGTATACTTTAATAATAATCATAATGACAATGATTTGCATAACAATAATAATTAACAACATCAATAGTAATAATACTAACACAACACTAATAATAAAAATTCTTAATAATAAATTGACAATATTAATAATGATAATTAATAGTAACAATAATAGTAGTAATGATAATTGACAACTTTCACTACCACTAATATTAATATTAATATTAAAATAAACAAATAAAATAATACTAACACTAATAATAATTAATAATATCTATAATAACAACATTAACAATATTAATAATAATAGCACTAATAATAATATTAAATAATAATAATCATAGTAATTGAAAAAATACTAGTTAGTAATTAAAATGCTAATAAGTAACAATGGTAAATATATAATGCCAAAATACATTTAATATTCCAAAATAATTTGGGTATTTAATAATGCAATAAGTCATAAATCATGTTAATAATTAAATATAAAATAATCAGCAAAACAAAATAAATACTTAGTAAAATAAAAATATAGTATTACTAATTAGGAATATTACTATCATTGTGAGTATTTAGATACGCAGTCTAAAACTTATCTGGGCTCTGATTTATTTGTTGGTGCGCTGTTGAATCGGTAGAGTTGATGATTGTCTTTGCCAGTGTACTGTTGAACTGATTGCAGAAATAAGGACATACTCCTGTGTTGGAAGAGAGAACACGGCTCTAATTTATGTGATTGAGATGTGAATGTAGCATTAAACACGCCTGTCATTGACCGTGGATGTCATGGACTTCAAAAGACATGATCTTCATTTGATGTTGAAGAAGCGGATGTCATTTGAAGTAGAGACGCGACTCTCACTTGATGTGCTTGAGACACGAATGTCACGTGCTGTGCTTGAGACACGAGGTCATGCTCTCAATGCATTTAGACGTGAATGTCAATTAAATGCAAATGTCGCATTCGGACGCGAGTCTTACTTAGATTGAGTCGTGATTCGCGACTTATTAAGATTGAGCCGTGATTTGCGGATGGTCTAGATAAGACCCTGGTTTTTTAATAGTTAGCTCACTTAACTATTCATCTTGTTCAACGAGCCCGCATTTGATGTTTTAAAGGTCAAAAGCTTTTCTTAGAGCCCACAAAGCTTTCGAGCTTTTTTAAAAATATTTGCAGATATTCACCGTGCATATATATTTTAATTGGAGACTGTTGCTTCCTCCTCTAGCGCCACCATGGCTGAGGCCCAAATGGGTTGTACTCCTCCTTAGGAAGACCCAATTTCAGGTAAGGACTCTTCAAATGGCTTTTGCCATTATTATGAACATGATGAGGCGTTGTCCTCTTAACTTCTTCTTCAAGCTTTAAGCAGTCAACGCGGATCTTGCAGGTCCGCATTTGATTTATAGATGCAATTCTTCCATTGATAAGCAGAACGCGAGTCTGGTAATCCTTGCATTTCTTTCCCTTATGAACGTAACTCTTGCAACATGAATTGAACGCGAGTCTGGTAAGCTTCATGTTTTGAGATTTTTGGACGTGGGTCTTTGAGACTCACATTTGGATCTCAAAACTAAGAAATAGTTCTAAGTCTTTAAGTCTAAAGCTCAGACGTAGGTCTTATGTGAGCCTCGCGTTTCAACTCTTGAATGCGGATCTCATGTGAGTCTCAGGTTTCAACTCTTAGATGTGGATCTCATACATTGGGATCCACGTTTGGGCTTCAGCACTTCGACAATTTTCGTTGTTTCAGAATTCTGACTTGTGTTTTCTTCTTTGCAGTGAGGTATTCTTCTAATCCTCTGGAGAATGGATGTCACTTTGGCCATATGGGTGGATCGGACCCTAATATTGTCTTTAACCTCAAAAGGACTGTAGAAGCTTTTACTAAGAAGAATCAGAGCGATAAACCAAGTTGAGCCAGCCTAGCTCACTTACTCTTCAGGAGTTCAACATACACTGGCGATTTGAATCAAATGCCTGTACGTTGCTAAGATAGCTGAACTTATTATTAGGAGATTTTGTCAACAAGGATGTGAAAGTGATGTATAACACAGCTACAAATGGCTTAATCGACTCGGAGAACATCGTTTCTTCCTCCCGAACATGAAGAGAATATTTTTTTGTCATCCATTCAATCAATGTCCCTCGATAAATCGATGGAGTGGGAACTAACAAAGGAGCAGTCGGGAGTTTCCCTCAGGGGATCCTCATCATACTGCAATCCTGATGGGACACGGCAGGAATGTAGTTGGACTGCTACTGGGTCGTTGAAGGTAGAGTATCCAATAGTCAAGACTCCTCATCAATCAACAATATTCATCAATTAGTTCATGGCTATAAAAGGTGATTTCCTGAAAGCAAATTTCGGGCACCGGAATGGGTTCATTCCTCTTAAAAATATTGGTGGTGAAGGATGGTGGGCTTCTTCCTTGAAGACTTAAGGGACGAGTTGATACATACCGACCTTTATACTGCAGTCAGGGTTGTCCAGTATGACATTTTGTAGAGTAATCATCAATTTTTCATTATGCTGGAGCGCTATAATCTGGAGACGTGCACATTCTTCAACCCAATCAGAGAGATAGGTTTTATTTTACACGAGATGTATGAAGTCTCCTAGTTAACGATGGAGGATATCCCCTATGAAGAATATGTCCCGTCGGCCGAGGAATTACACATGATGGAGGAAAGCGCTCCTTTAGTGTATGCGACCTATTGGGAAATATTGTGCCACTTTCACATCTACGCTGAGACCACTGTTTTGAGATCCGAAGGACTCAGATAGATGGCTTGGGCAAACTATCTTCACAATGGTTGAGAGATAAAGCTGACCGAATGACTCGCCTAGATCCAAGCACGGATGCGAATTTAGAGTGGGCTTCAGGTGTTGACGAAGAAATTCTGCAAAATAAAAGCCTTAGTAGATGATGACAGCAATGTGTTCATTGATCATAACAACAATCCTTTGCTAAAGGTGCCTAATCCTAAAGCCAAACTTCCCTACACCTAATTTGTGGCATGGTATGTCCTGCATTGTTCATCCCCAATGACGGTAGTGCATGCATCAGAAGACTTTGTGCCATTCCTGTAAAAGTTAGAGCACTCGACTTGGCAACACCTATATGTTCTTTATCAGGAGAACCATTCAGAGGGACTTCAACTACTAGCTGGTTCAGTGCTTCTCTAATTTCAGGATACATCGTACGGAGACCGCTTCCTAGACTTCACGGGTTTAGATAGGTTTACCACCTTATCCACCGGTGTCTTCTGTTGGTTGATCACTATTCGATCCGGATATTTGATATTTCATCAAGGTGACACCTGTATAATCGATCCATATCTGCTGAGTCAGTTCGCCAAAGAGTCTAGATACGATCAGCTTTATGTGAGAAATCAAAATGCCGGCCTTCACTTCAGCGGGAATCTGTTTGAAGGGGCGCGGACATGATATTTCCACGTGGCCGAAGAATGGGGTAATGTTTAGTCTTTCCCAATGAATAGCCAATTATTATACGAATCTCGACTTTTACACCTGGTATGTCATCATCGATATGGTGCCAGGTTAAGAATGAACATCTCATGTATTTTGCTATCAAATCTACCTACATCGCTTATAAGGAATCAAAGACCACCCGCAAAAAGGGAATGACGAGTATTTGGAGGCTGAGAAAGTGGCCGGTACATAAGAAGCAACCCAAGAGTCAGAGCGTGGTGTCAAAACTATGGAGGAACGTTCAGCAAGAAAGTCCCGC
The DNA here is from genome assembly GCA_038442645.1 of Agave tequilana. Lineage (NCBI taxonomy): Eukaryota > Viridiplantae > Streptophyta > Magnoliopsida > Asparagales > Asparagaceae > Agave > Agave tequilana. The sequence continues at coordinate 63,317 of JAVJIF010005484.1, forward strand.
CAAGTTGTGGCAAAGCGGATCCAACCATCCTCTGAAGGTGATTCAAGTTGGAATAAAGCACAGAGAGGGTATGGTGTCGAAGGTCCTTCACAGGGAATTTCTGGACTAGAAGCGGGCCTTGAGGCAATATTCTCTGCTGATGATGAGTCTGAGGAAGAGGGAGAATTGGTCTTAGTCACTTCCTTACATCATCGCAATCAGCGTAATAAAGGTCTTGCAGCTTCAGTGGGGACAAAAGCCTTGGAGGAACTGGCTATTACTAAAAAGTCCTTAGCTGCAAAGTAGCCAAGGGACATGGAGGAAACATAAAGGGTGGAAATTGATGATCCACCTCAACTGAAAGTCGCTTCAGCATCATTAATAATTTTGGGAGAAAGAGTGGAGATGCAACTGGGCTCACCAAACATTATGATGCCAACCTCGAAAGCTCTTGAATGCAGCCCGACTACTGGGCTAGTTGGAGGCAAAGCTCCTACTATAGGAGTCATCCTGATTCAAGTATCATCTTAATCATCTGAAGAGCATGTTGATTATTCTGGAAATGACCATTACTTTAGTAATGAACGGGCTCATCATTCCAAATCTAGCAAGTTCTCCCATATGGCAGAAGAAGAGACGCAAGTGGTTGTTCAGGGACAAAAATGCCTCGTGGAGATACTACTAGCACTGAGGGTAATCGTCCTACTCCAATCATTGTTTTTCTTTTCCATCACACAAATTTTGTTTTAACACTTGCTTGTATGACATTCGCAGAGGCTGCATCACCACTGAAGGAGAAACCTCCTCAAATATCACTGAGATGATTGAGGAACTATGCAATCAGAAGGTTTTGATGTTCCCAAGACTAGCGCTAGAGCAGTCTCTATGGGCACAGCATATATGGCCAGGTAATCTCCTCAGCCTGCAGACTTCCCAGAGTACTTGCCGTCTCCAACCCCTCAACCTGGTAAGATACAATAATTTGATACTCTTGCTCTGAACATTGTCACCGACACTATCATAATGATTGCAGGAGATGTTGCACCGGCTCAAGCAGAAAAACCTATCATGGATTCTGGTGCAATAGACATTTCTGTTAAGGCTTCAATGGAGAAGGCTTTTCGCTATGAAGCCTACCCTTGAGGCTGCAACACATGAGGCCATTACAGTTAAAAATCCTGAAGTTCCTTTTGTGTCCTCAAAGATGAGGAAATTTCTGACCCAACTTACTCCTGGAGAGATAAGTGCTCCACCCTCAGCCCCTAAGAGTACTCCTATTACTGTCATAGAGATGGGATTCAGAAGTGCTCCTATGGCGATGGCAACAGTAACTTTGGATATTTGAAAGAGCTGACTCTCCAAATGATCAAGCACTTCTTTGCTACAATGACGTATTGCTGAAACTTGGTACTCTCTGGGTGAAGTCCTTTCAAATTCGCATGATAACTCCTTGAGAATAAAATTGAGAATATTCAGCAAACTGGGGGCTCCGATCTAGCAAAAACACACTAGATGCTGGTAGAGCAACTGGGAATGTATTCAAAGGAACTGAGAACCTTAAAGAATGTCTGTCTAATTGACGTAGCACACAAGTGTTAAGCGACCTTCGCGTTGCCCAGAAAAGCGAAAAAAATAATTTAGGAATAGATAACTGTGCAGACTCGTCATCTAGATGACTTTAAGTCTAACTATCAAACCATGACAGATGATCTCCAACAGTCAGAGTTCATTACTAAAAACACAGAGGAAGCTATTGCAAGTGCTCGAGCAGTGATTGCTAAGGTGCAAACTTTAATCCGGACAATGAACAAAAACTTGCCAATGAAAAGAAGAGGGCAGAGGAGCACGATGCTGTTAGAGATCGGGTGCAATAAGAATTAAATGTCCGGTCCTCCCAGCTGAAAGCTCTTCAAACATAACTTACTGCTAAGAAGATTTTATCATATGAGGAGTTGAGGGTCCAAGACTTGGCTGAGGTTAAGGAAGCACGTCAAAGAGATATTCAATGCTTCAAGGACCAAATAAAGTCTCTTGCTAAGATGCACTAATTTTTTGTTTCTTCTTATTAGAATAGAGAAAACGCGTTATTATAATAAAAGTGATTATTTTGCCTTCATCTCATCTTTTTGTGTTTGAAAATAAGATAAATGAAAGTGATTTAATTTGATTACTAGAGGTGACAATTAATGTAGCAATCAAAATTTAGGTAACTACACTAGGGAATTTGAGAGGGCTATTGTTAGAGGTGTGTGTGATGTTAACTTGAAAGGGGTTGAATCTGTGATTTGAATGAATTTTGGAGACTTTCTATTCTATTGATTAGAATAACAAGTAGAGTTTGATCCAATGAGAATTTATAGAAATTTTTACCGTCAGAAGTGTAATGTTAACGTGACAGGTTTGGATCTACAATTTGAACAAATTGAATTGTCAGAGGTGTGATATTAACTTGGTAAAAATGTATGCTAGAGGTATGATATTAACTTAGCATTGAATGTCTCAGCTTCGTTGAGAAAGCTCAAGGGAAGATCATTATTATAGGTGTGGTATTTAACATAACAATGAAATAGATGCTAGAGTTTTGATATTTAACTTAGCATTGAATATTTTGAAAATTGAGAGAATCACTGTCATAGGTGAAATATTAACTTAGCAGGCATTTGTGTTGCGATATGAGCAATTTTGGTAAGACGTGCAGTGCTTAACTTGGCCAAGAAATTTTGCAATTTGAGTAATTTTAGTGAACTCATCGTTCTATTAAAGAGAATTGACAAGTTTAAATTCTATCCTACTGGGGATATGTTGTTTCGCTACCAGAGATATAATGTTAATGTGACAGGTTCAATCTGTGATCATTTCGCTGAGGAAACATTTACAACTTCATGTGCTCTTACCATTCCATGGACGAGAATTGGTAAGAAATTTTGGAGGGAAAAATGAGATCAGGTCCCTTAAGATTTTTAACAAAAACTCTCGGCTATCAATGGATTTGGTGTGCCTTTACCAACTACCATTTGAGTTAGGCTAGCAATGTTATTCCCCTCAGAAAGAGTTGTCAAGGAATTTTCATTGGGCTTAAAAGCCAACTGTCTCCTTTATTCTTTAGGCGTCTGAGGTGTTGAATTATTTTGTGGTGTACCTTCTAGGTTTTTATTCCATAGATGACTTCTAAAATCTCATTGGTGATCAGAGAAGTAAGTACAAACTCCGTGGGGGGTTTTACCTATAAAAAGGCACCATTTCCTCTAAATCACCTTCCAGAAGGTGTTTGGCTCTCTGCTTTATGCTATTTCTAAAGAGAATCATGGGCAACGGTATGACGAAATTATTGTTCAAAATGGGCAATAGGACTCCTCTGAGAATGGCGGTGCTTTGGCAGTTCACTGATAAGTTCGTTAACAAGGCCAAGAAGCTTGGGATTAGCCCGCTGTTCAATAAGATCCTGCCTTTACTTATATAACCAACTTTGGAGGATGAAGAAAGGCATCTCTAGATGAAAGTTGTAACACCCCATCCTCAGAATACATACTCAGGTACGTATCGCGATTTTAAAAGTGTATTTCTTTATTTTCTCTTATTTATTTTTGTTCGTATAGTAATACTGCATGATTTTATCTCTGTGGTAACCAAATTTGACTGATTTCAGTTTCAAATACTGTTTTCCAATATATTAGAATTTTCATGGTTTTTCAGAATGTTTCTAAATTATTTTTATAAAAAACCTAAAATCGGGATTAATTAGTACTGCTGGTTAATTTCCAAATATTTAATTTACAGATGGAGTCAAACTTTAAGAAACTACTTTCACATATTTTCTTAGAATAATATTTACTATCTTAATACACTTTTCAGAGATTTTCAGAATTTAACAGATTTTGACCAGATTTAATGTCGACCGATATCGGCGATCGTTTCTAAGATTTTTAATTTAAAAACTATGAAGTGTTTATTGAAAAATATTTCACCATGATTTTTATAATAATATTCTTGATTTTTGTGAATTTTTGAGAATTGTTCTGAGATACTTGATTTTTGGACGATTCTGGTATTTTTTTTTAAAAGTTTTCCGCATCCGTGACCAAACCTAGGGATTTCACCATTTCAATTATTTTCTAATTTTTTTCAATTACTTTTCTTTATTTTTTCCTTTTCTTCACTTTTTCTTTTTCCTTCCTTTTCATTCCACCATATTTTAAAAACATCTCCACTCTTCTATTATATTCTACAATCCTCCTCCAAAATATCTCCTCAAAAATATCCCAATCCACTCAACTTCCCTCTTCCATCACCATGGCCGGCCAAAGCCACCTCACCCCCTCTCCATTTTACAAAAAAAACCAAACCCTAACCCTTCCTTTTTGCTTTAACTCCAACTCCAAATACAGCCCCCTTTCCTTCTCTTTTCCATTTCATCCCTCCATCAAAACCCTAAAACCACCAACTTCTGCTTCATCTTCACTGCAAATACAACAAAAACAATACTTACATCACTTCACCATCATCTTCTTACTCTTCCATCTCCATTTTATCCACCATAAACTCCAAAATTTCACCATACAACTTCATTTCCTTCTCCATCTCCAAACTACCACCCCTACACAAAACCCTCTATAATAAATCAATTCCATACCCCCTCACCTAGGCCAGCTACCACCCTAAGTTAGAGGCCGACCATCTCCTTTCCAACAACCCCTTCGGCGACCACTCCGGTGACATCTCTGGCGACCATTCCGGCAACAATTCCACAACCTTTTCCAATACCAATTTCATCAACATCACAACCCCATCACCACCGCCACCTCTTTTATTCTTCTCTATCACCACCATCTGCACTCTCACCACCACTATACCACCTCAATCACACCTACTTCAACCTCCAACATTGTTCGTGATTCGAAATTCATAAAAAACTCCATCGCTGTTGAATCACGTACAAGTTATAAAACCTAAACTTACTAGAATCTTTTTAGCAAAATGTGTAGTGACAAGTATAGGATCGAATCCATAGAGACTTGTTCTTAAAAATTTAGTTATTAAAAATCTCACTTTTATCTTATTCTAGTTGAGAAATCCCTTGGATGAAGGTTGGAATTTTGTTTTTTAAAATAAATAAATAAATAAGTAAATAAAGATCTTGTAGAAGAAAGCAAAAGAAAAATAAAAATATGAAGAAAGCAAAAGAAGAAAGAAATACTAACCTTTTTACGAAGATTTAAATAACCAAAATAAGAAAAAGAAATTAAAAGATTGGTACGAAGGGAAGAGGAAGATGAACCAGTGAACTTGTTTCTTGTCGTCGCCTTGTTGCCTCCCTCCTCCAAGCGATGCTAAAAACAAAAGAAGCTAATAAAAGAAAAGAGATGACTTCATGGAATCAAATATGAAGAAAAGAATAGCATAAAAAAATAAAGAGAAAATTAAAGAAAAACTTAGACTGAACGCCGCAAGATCGTGAAGAAGAATTCTGAATTTTATTCAATAAGCATCAAATACAAAGCCCTTGGCCTCTCCAATCTTGTATTACAGCCCTCAAAACTCTCTTTTTCTGGCTTTTTAGCCCTCTGGTGTCCTCTCTCTCTCAATGAATATAGGTATTTATAGGAAAATAGTGATAAGAGAGAGCATAGGGAGATAAGAAGAGTTGGCTATTTTTGAATTTCAATCTTCACTTTATCTCCAAACTTGATTTATCTAGAATTCTGATCTACAGTTTATTGCCGTGTTGATTGCCGAATATTACTTATCAGATGTAGAATTTGAAACAGTGATCAACACAAGAGTTGTATCCCTTTAAATCGACTTTCTAGATCATCTTGAATCATTAGATTTGAGATTAGGTAGCGAAAGTTATGATTAAAATGCTAAACTGTATCCAGTCTGAATCCGAATCTAAATTGCTTCATCTCATCCGTTGATCTTCTCTCTATCCATTTATCCTCAGCAAACCCAATAGGGTCTTCAAAAATTCATTTTTCTTTTGAATTTTTATAGTATTATCTTATCTGGTAAATCCAATCCTCAGATAAGATAGACTAAAGATTCTCTGAATTTGAGTCGATTCCTGTTTGATTTGAACTTTTCAGTTTGTTTAGATAGGATCCATGTTTATCTTCTCTTTATCATCCTTCAAGGATTAGGACATTAAGACAAGTGATTTTGTAATGATTTAGTATAGAATATATGTAGGAATGTAATAATGTTTATGTGATATATGTGTCTAAACACCCCCCCACACTTATATTTTGCTCGTCCTCGAGCAAAACAAAACTAACCTAAGGTTTTTATTGGACCACTTTCGCAGATTACGCAATTGAACTTAGCATGTGCAACAAGCCTTTAAACCTCTAGGTTACCCCTAGAGGAGGAGTTGTAGTTGTTGGCCCAAAGGCCTTCCACCCTAGTTTTGATGATGATTAACTCATGTAGTTATGTTTACTAATAATCTTGTATTGTTTAAGTTTCAGATCATTAACCAAGAAATTAGTTGGTGATTAGCTTCAACAAGGTGTTTGGAAGCTTTCACAAGTGATTCCAGGGCTCAAGCTTCAAGATCACACTTTGCCTAACCCATGGATGGAGTTTTGGAGCAAGTCAACTTGAAGATGAAGATCATCAAGAAGAATTAGGTATCCATAGTTTAGTTTAGTGTGTTTTAGATCCATTTGTAAAGCTTAGTATAGTTGATATGCTCAAGTTCACAATACACACACATAAATTCAATATGTTTGGTTTTTGATTGAATCGGTTTTGGATTTCAAGGCTTGACACCCTTCTATAGTTATTATCATAACTTTTTATTTTTATATTTAAATAACATGATTTAACTTGCATTTCAAAGATAACTTTCACATCTAAATTTCTTATTTAATAACCATTTTCTGATTCTAATTTTAAAGTTGTCAAATATTTGGTTGAAATCTGTTCTTGTTCTGAAAACAGTTTACAGTTTGTTTTGACACCTTTTAGTATTTTATTGATAACTTTCAATTCTGAAATGATATTGATTTGATTTAAGTTTCATTAGAAAGAAGACTTCAATATCTACAACTTCATCCTATATACTTATTCCCAAATTCGAACGTTTTAGACCTCAAACATGTGTTCCAATCTGACCTATTTTGCTGTCTGCCAGGTTGGGCCGGTCGACTGGGACAGTCGACTGGGCCAAGCAACCAGTCGACCGGCCGGTCGACCGGACGTGCACAAAACCGTGCACGTCGGCTGTTTCTGTAGACGGTCGACCGTGCGGTCGACCGACTGTGACCAGATTGGTCTCTGTTTGTTTGGGTCGACCGCCAGGTCGACCGGCAGCTGTCAACGGTCATATTTTTGACCGTTTGACGGTCGACCGGGCGGTCGACCGCCAGGCCTGTCAGACTGACACGTCAGCCTAACGGCTAGTTTTGAATTTGGCCTATATAAACCCCATTGTTTGGAGTTTCTCCTCAAGATTTTTATGCCAAAATTTCCTGACCTTTACTAGTGTTTTAACAGTGTTTTCAAAAGAGTTTTTTGTGCAAAAAGGATTCATTCATCTTGTTTTAGGTTTTTGGAAAAATCAAAGAAAATAGGATTTGGGATATTTGTATTGGTTTCCATTCTATATCTTTTACAAGAATTTTTTTTCCCAAGTATTTTCTTTGTGTTCTTGTTTTCCAAAACACCTAATTTTCCACACTTGAGCCATATCTTCTATCCTAAACTATTAGGATCTTGTTTTTGTGGAAAAAGAGAAAAGAGAGAGTTTTGAGGTTGTTGTTGTGGCCTCTAAATTGTAAACCCTCCTTGCTTTTGTGAATCCCTCTTCGGTAGAGGTGATCGGAGTGGTATTGGTTTGGATCCCTCTTTGGTAGAGGCGATTGTGTTGTAAACCTCTTCGGTAGAGGTAGTGGTGTTTGTTGTTGGCTACGGGCCGTATCCCTCTTCGGTAGAGGTGGATTGTGGTTGTATTGCCTCGGTGGCATTGTAAGGTTGAGAGAGGAGTTTGGTACTCCTATAGTGGATTGGAAAATCCTACACGGTGGTGTAGGCGGGGATGTAGAGCAAGGTGCTCGAACCTCGAAACATATAGTTGTGTTTGCGTTTGCTCCACTTGTCTCTTTAACTCTCTCTCACTTTATATTTGTGCATAGCATCATTCTTATTGCCATAGCATATTATATACATTGCTTGTGTTGCCATTGCATGATTCATATTGCTATATCCTTGATTGCTTGGCTTGATTGTGTGTGCACATTGCTTGGATTGCTTGTGTGTGTGTGCCTAACTTATACTCATCCAACAAGAGCTTCACATAGCGCCTCAACCCATTTCAAGGGGAATCAAGAGGAGTTAGTCCAGAGCCTCGCAAGGGGAATTCGGCTACACTTGTTGTATTGTATTAGTTTGTGCAACATTTGCATTAGCTTCCGCATTTAGAGCATTAAGTTTTTCATTTAGTCTTAGATTAGCATTTACACCTATTCACCCCCCTCTAGATGTCTTTTCAATTGGTATCAGAGCTAGTGCTCCTGATACTTAGGCTTAACATCCTAGGAGTGAGATCCATTTGCTTGCTAATCTATTGTTTGCATTTGCTTGTTTGCACACATATAGTTTACTATGGCCTTCATGACCCCACCTATGTATGACCCTTCCAACATTCATGTTTGGAAGATTAGGATGACCGTTTATTTGCAAACCCTAGGTCATAAAGTTTATCTTGCTATTACCAAGGAATCCTTCCTTAGTGATCGCAATCATATAGGGGCCAATGCACAAGCCCTAGAGGCCATTAGAAGCACTTTATCTAAAGATTATCTTTTATGTGTTTCTAACATTGATTCCGCCTTTGCAGTGTGGAACAAATTGACAACAACAACCACCACCTCCGAGCTTCAAATGCCTATCCAACATGAAGAGGAATCTAGTGGAGAATCCGAATCACAATCCTATATGGTCCAAGGGAATGACTCCCTTGAGGTACAATCGGAACTTCAACTAGATAGTGATGATGCTAGTTCTTCATGTGATGATATTGTAGATCCCCATGTTTTAAATGAAGAACTTTCTATTGTTTGTGAAAAACTAATAGAAAAATATAAAATTGTGAAAAAGGAATGTTTAGGTCTTAAAAATGAGAATAAGTGTTTGCATGCTAGACTTGATGTTGTTATGCAAGAGAAAGAGGAGAATTCTAATGAAAGGGATTCATTAAAATCTCAACTTGAACTTGCACTAAAAGAAAATGAATGTTTGAAAAATAAAAATGATTGTCATGCTATTTTGAAGAAAAATAAAAATTTGTCTTCAAAAATTGATTTTGCTTTGAAAGAAAATGTAGATTTGAAAAATAAAATTATTTCCATTTCAAATGAGTTAAATGCATGTTTAAAGAAAAATGAAATTTTACAAAATAAGATTAATGCACAAGTTTGCCATGCTAGTGTAGCTTCACATTCTAGCACACCTATTGCATGCACTTCTTCTTCTAGGATTAATGATGATATTTGTTTACTTAAGAAGAAGGTTGATTGTTTGGGCTCCACTTTGAGCCAATGTGTAGAATGGCATACACGGTTGGAAACCTTGTTTCGAAAGAAACAAGTCCCACATATTCATGCACACCCTCCACGGCATACACATGCTCCTCACGGACACCATCACACGTATGCTCATGTGTACACTTGTACACATTGTGGACGTAAGGGCCACCTTGCTAAATTTTGTTTTGATAGATTACATACTACTAATTTAGCAAAGAAGTTTGTTTGGGTTAGAGAAGAGACTAACCCCCATGGACCCAAAAGAGTATGGGTACCAAGAACCACCCCTAAAATTTTTGATGTAGGTGTGGGGTCTCACATGACGTGAGAGTAGCGGCACCTTAGAGTGGATGCGTTCCGTACTTAAAGCTTATCAAATGGATGCATCACTTTCAAGGGAAGATTTGGTGGAGAGGACCACCATGTTTTGGAGACAAGGGAAGTTGCCCTCTAGGTTTTGGTAACGATTCTCTAACTCCTTATTTATGTTTACATGCTTTCCATGATTATCTTTATTAGCATGTTTTGATGTTTAGTGATCATCATGAATATGCCATGTTAATTAGATTAGTGTTATACATATTAGTTGATTGAAACACCCATGTTTTATATGGACTTATATTTTTGTGTTCTCACCTTGATTAAACTAATTTGTATGACCTAGATCTAATGCACATGCATGTACATATTGATCATATATGATTTGTATTTCATATTTTTTTGTTCATAGATTATTGTGAAAATACCATGTTTATTGAATCCTTGACATACATGTATAGTATTTGAGACACCCATGTTTAATATGGATTATTATTTTGTGTTCTCATTTTTGATTAGCTATCATGTTTATCATAGGTTTAATAACATATGTATTTATATAATAATCATGTTTGGGTTTTATCATGATGATTTTATATTTGTTTTTGATGCTTCATGTTTTGATTACATGTTTAAGTGTTAGTTTTCATTAAGATTAGGATTTATACTTGTACATATAGTGGGCCACAAATAAATCTTTATATATGTTTGTGCTTAATGCTTATTTGAACCCATTAGATGTGCTAGTATAGTCTAGTTTTGATGATTCATACATTTCAAACTTGTATTCCATTTTTGAATTTGTTTTATGAGTTTTCACTTCATGTATATGTGTATTATTGACAAACTTTAAGATATACATGTATACCCCTTGAGTCATTTGCCTTTCATGCAAATCCATATATTGGACTCAATTGTGTTTAGGGATATGTATGTATACTTATTGTGTTGACAATTCATACATATACCTTGAAATGAAATTTGTTGTTTAATGAAAATTTAGTTTTTTCTTGATTTTGTGTTTAATTGTTTAACTTCATGTATATGTCTATCTTGTCCAAATCATTAGATATACATGAATATCCTTTTTGAGCCACGTGCCTTCATGCATATATCCTTGTGGACTCGTTTGTATCTTGGATATGTATGTTTACTTTGGTTTGTATTAGACATACATATGCCTTGAAGATTAAATAATATTAATTTTTTTTAGTTTTCTTGTTTAAAGGAATAATTGAACTTAGTTGAACAAATTTTCATGATTGTGATCTCCATACTTGACTTGTACACTCACATTTATTATTTGCTCATGTTTTGTTTTCATGAGACATTTTTATGCTTAATTGGATTAGAGTGTTGATTATCATGTGGATTTCATTTTTATGAAAAATGATTTGTATTTATTCCTTCCTTGAAGGATTTCGTACTAGTTAACAAAACTTTTCATTTTAACTAGTTCATATTCTTCGTTATAATATGAGATATACACTTGACCCTATTGTTGGCCCAAAAGGTTACACTCTCCAATTGTTTTGTGTTTTGATGATGACAAACAAATATGAGCTATTTGGTACTAACAAGTTTGTTAAGATAAGTTTCAGGTTTGTACCATGTTTAGAGACCATTCGCTTAGCTATTGCAAGAACTTCTAAGTTCCACAAAGCAAGGAAGGCAAATTGCACATCAAGGAAGGATCATAGAAGAGAAGGCACTAGCAAGGCATTGGATGGCTCAAAGACTTGAAGATAGCACAAGAAGTCTTCATGTAATTTGTTTTTCAGTTTATAGTATGTTAAAGAATAGTGGATAGGTTTGAAGCTCTATCACACACGTTTTTGCGCACATGCTCATTCCAAAATAATTTCTTATAAATTATACAAAAATATTTTGCATATAAGATTTTGCCTACAGATATATATTTATGTTTTATACTAATTCCTGTTCAAAAGTATTTTTGTTAAAATCAAAATCCTCTTTGTTTTCTTTTTAAAATTGACTTTTTGACCTGATCCGGTCGACCGGGTCGGTCGACCGAGTTTGTGTCAGTCTGGTCCGGTCGACCGGACCAGTCGACCGAAGTCCTGGCAGAGGCACGTATCCGTGTGCACGTCTGTCGGTCGACCGGTGCGGTCGACCGGACTATTATTTTTGCTCACAGGTTTTATCGGTCGACCGGGTCGGTCGACCGCTCGCCTGTAACGGTCAAATTTTTATACTACCGGTCGACCGGCCCGGTCGACCGATGTAGCCGTTGAACAGTAACGGGCAGATTTTTTAAGAACTGTTTATTTTTGTCTTTTGTGTTTAAAAATTCATTTAAGGATATATTTTGATCTAATTACCTCCTAAACATCAGTAAATATGTTTTATCCCTAAACCCTAGCCCTCTCCTATAAATAGGGTGTTTGGGGAGAGATTGGTTACAACAACAATTTGCTAAAAATTCAAAAGTTTAAGGCTTTCAAAGTTCTTGGTTTTGAGTTAAATTCTCTCAATTTCTGAAGGGTTTTCAAAAGTTTTTCTCTGATTTAAATTTCTTTTCCTTACACACAAAAGAGCTTCATTCCTACTCAATATTCTCTAAGGACCTTTGTAAGGGAAGAGATATTTGAAAGAGAGAGTTTGTGGTCTTTTGACTACCAAGGAAATTTCTTGTACTGAGATTGTGGAGTTGGGTACTCCATTGTAATTGAGATCTTTGTGATAGTGGAAGTAGCTAGAATCCTTCTGGGAAGGCGGGGAGTAGAGCTGGGTGCTCGAACCTCGATAACATATCCTTGTGTTTGCGATTGGTTTACATTCTTGCAATTCTTACTCTATTTTGCTTGCACTTATTACTTGCTCATCATATTCATTGTCATACTTACTTGCTTGCATTCATCTTGTGATTGTTGTAGCTTTAATTTTTATTTTGCTCTTGATTAGCATTGTCACCTATTCACCCCCCCTCTAGGTGACTTTTCAATTGGTATCAGAGCTTGGACTCTAGGTTTGGCTTAACATCCATAGAGAGATCCTTAAAATATTGCTAATCAACATTTTCATTCATCCATTCATACACTAGTAAACATGGCCGACAACATTAAAACCCCACCTAAATTTGATGGACTCAACTTCCCTATTTGGAAGGTTAGGATGACTATCTTTTTGCAATCACTAGGTAGTTTAGTGGCTAAGTCTTTGACCAAACCCTATGTAGCACCCAATGAAGATGAGAGCACTTCGACCGACTTCAACTTTAGAGAATATGAGGCTAACTCAAAAGCCCAAAACTCCCTTTTAACCGCCTTGAATGAGGATGACCTTACACGGGTAATTCATTGCCAATCCGCCTATGAGATTTGGTAACACTTATTGGTCACACATGAAGGGACTTCACAAGTCAAGAGAGCTAAGATAGATCTCTTGAGGTCTCAATATGAATCATTCAAAATGCTTGATGAAGAATCCATTGATTGTATGATTACTCGTTTCACTAAAATTACAAATGGTCTTTCTTCATTAGGTGACGTCATCTCCAACGATCAAAAGGTGCGCAAAGTGATACGGGCTCTTCCACCATCTTGGGAGATCAAGGCCACCACCTTAAAGGAGTTGAACGACAAGGACGAGATGGACATCATTAGTCTCATTGGGAACCTAAAGACCCATGAGATGGAGAAGAAAGCAAGAGATGAGGCAACTACTTCAAAGAAGAAATCCATTGCCTTTAAGACTTCATCCACCAATGATGACGATGATGAAGACGAAGAAGAAGATGAGGAGCTAACCCTACTTGTGCGGAATGTCAAGAGGTTGTACCGAAAGAACAAGTTCAACTTCCGGAGAAGATTCGAAGGTAAAGAGGAGCGGAAGATCATTTGCTATAATTGCCGCAAACCCGGACACATCATGGCGGATTGTCCGGAGTTCAAGAAGAAGATGACTTCCTCCTTCAAGCCAAAGAAACCTGAGGAGAAGAAAGCCTACAAAGCAACATGGGATTCGGAAAGTGAGTCCGAAGAGGAGGTGGATCAAGCTAATATATGTTTCATGGCAAACACACCTAAGGTAACCCCTCAATCCCTTGATGATGATGATGATGATTTGAGTAAGGAAGTTCTAGTTCATGCTTTTGTAGAGCTTTCCGAAACTTATGATAACAAGAAAATGGAATGCTTTAAATTACAAAAAGAAGTTGCTTTTCTTAAAATCAACTTGCTTTGGTTTCAAAAGAAAAAGATGATCTTTCTTCCAATCTTGTTTCAATTCAAAATGAATTTGACGCTTATAAGACTTCTTGTAAAGGTAAAACCCCTATTGTTGATAATAAAGAAATTTCTTCTTTTAAATCCAAAATGAATGATTTTGAAAAAGTTTTAAAAGATTGTGCTTTTAACACCAAGAAGCTTGAAGAAAAGTTTTCCAAAAGCACACTTTTCATGATTCTCATGCTAAAATTCCACATGCTCACACTTCAAATAATACTTCTTATGCTAAATCTTTTCATGCTCACAATGCCCATGCTCACAAATCACACACTAATTATGCTTTTAAATATGGTAGAGTATATAGATGCACATATTGTGGTAAACATGGACATTTAGCTAAGTTTTGCTATGATCAACTAAATAGAACAAATAATCTTGTTTGGGTTAATGGCTCTAACCCTCATGGACCCAAGAAAATGTGGGTACCAAAATCAAGTCCTAAAATGTTTGATGTAGGTACACACCAAGGCTCCAAGACGTAGGGAGCGGTGGTACCTTGATAGTGGTTGTTCGAGACACATGACGTGGGATATCAACAACTTCACAACCCTATCAAGGTACATGGAAGGTGGCACCGTCACCTTCGGGGATGACTCCAAAGGAACTATCATCGGTATAGGTAACATTCAAATTGGTGCATCTCCTATTATTGAGAATGTTGTTTTAGTTGATGGTTTGAAACATAATTTGCTTAGCATTAGTCAACTTTGTGACCGTGGACTTAAAGTTGTTTTTGATGATTCCTCATGCAAGATTTTTGATGTTAAATCCGATGTTTGTATTCTTACCGGTTTTCGTGATAATAATGTTTATATCATTAACATGCTTAATTTAGATTGTTCTACTAAATGCTTGAATGCTTTTGATGAAAATTCTTGGCTTTGGCATAGAAGGTTAGGACATGCATCTTTTGACCATATTTCTAGGATTAATTCAAAGGAATTGGTGAAGGGTATACCTTGCTTGACTTTTGAGAAAGACCGCATTTGTGGTGCGTGCCAACTTGGGAAACAAACTAAGTCTTCCTTTAAATCAATCAAGGATATCATGTCAACTAGGCCTTTAGAATTAATTCATATGGATCTTTTTGGACCAACTAAAACTAAAAGTTTAAATGGAAGTAGATTTGCATTTGTTTTGGTTGATGATTTCTCCCGTTTTACTTGGGTTTTCTTTTTGCAAAATAAAGATCAAACTTTTTCTCACTTCAAGATTTTTCGAAAAAGAGTTGAAAAAGAAAAGGGTTTTCCGATTTTGAGAATAAGGAGTGATAGAGGTGGTGAGTTTATTAACCAACTCTTCATGACTTATTGTGATGAAAAGGGAATTAAGCATGAAACGTCTTGTCCTAGAACTCCACAACAAAATGGAGTTGTAGAAAGGAAAAATAGAACACTTCAAGAGATGGCTAGGACAATGATAAGTGAGTATGACCTCCCTCAATATTTATGGGCCGAGGCCGTAAACACCGCATGCTATATATCGAATCGTATTTATTTATGCAAAAATTCTTCAAAAACATCATTTGAAATGTATCATTCTAGAAAACCAAATGTTGCATATTTTAAAGTTTTTGGATGCAAGTGTTTTGTTTTGAATACTAAGGATAATTTGGGTAAATTTGATGCTAAGTCTTATGAGGCTATCTTTGTTGGATATTCCTCTACTAGCAAAGCATATAGAGTTTTCATTAGATCTTCTTTTACCATAGAAGAATCCATGCATGTTAAGTTTGAAGAATCTAATGTGTTTGTTGAGAATGTTGTAGAGTTTGAACCATTAGGTGAAGACATGGAGAAACTATCCTTGAAGGACTCACCCGCTCAAGAAGAAAAGCTAGATCCTATTGGTGAAGTTCAAGAGGATAAGGAGGAAAGCACTCAACCGCTTCCTAAAGCTTGGAGATATGCTACAAATCATCCTAAGGAGCTCATCTTGGGTGATGCATCTAAAGGAGTCACAACGCGCTCCAAACTCCATGACCTATGTGGTAACTTTGCTTTCATTTCTCATTTTGAACTCAAAGGCATTCTCGAAGCCGAGACGGACCCATATTGGTTGCTTGCCATGCAAGAGGAACTCAATCAATTTGAGCGCAACCAAGTTTGGCACCTTGTTCCTAAGCCCCACGATAGACCAATAATTGGTACTAAGTGGATCTTTAGAAACAAGATGGATGAGTCCGGAAATGTCATTAGGAATAAAGCTAGGTTAGTGGCCCAAGGTTACACTCAAGTTGAGGGAATTGACTTTGAGGAGACCTTTGCACCCGTAGCACGGCTTGAAGCCATACGGATGACACTAGCTTTTGCATGTTTTAAAAATTTTAAACTTTTTCAAATGGATGTGAAAAGTGCATTTTTGAATGGTTTTATTAATGAAGAAGTTTATGTTGCTCAACCTCCCGGTTTTGTTGATCATGTTCATCCCGATTTTGTTTTTAAACTTGATAAAGCTTTGTATGGATTGAAACAAGCTCCAAGAGCTTGGTATGAAAGGCTTTCTAGTTTTCTCATTTCAAATGATTTTATTAAAGGCAAAGTAGACACAACTCTTTTTCCTAAGCATGTTGATAATGATATTTTAATTGTGCAAATTTATGTTGATGATATAATTTTTAGATCTACTAATGAGCTTTTATGCAAAGATTTTGAGAAGGTAATGCAACTAGAATTTGAAATGTCTTCCATGGGTGAGCTCAATTTCTTCCTTGGACTCCAAATCAAGCAATTGCAAGACGGAACCTTCATTAACCAAGCCAAGTACGCAAAGGAGCTAGTAAAGAAGTTTGGGCTTGAAGGATCAAAGGCTTGCAACACTCCAATGGCAACTACAACCAAGCTTGATAAGGACGAACAAGGTAAAAATGTTGATATTAAATTATATAGAAGCATGATAGGAAGTCTTTTATATTTGACGGCAAGTAGGCCGGATATCATGTTTAGTGTGTGTCTTTGTGCTAGATTTCAATCGTGTCCTAAAGAATCTAATCTTATTGCGGTAAAACGCATTATTCGTTATATTAAGGGCACAATTGGAATGGGTCTTTGGTATCCAAAAACTATAGATTTTTCAATGACTAGTTATTCGGATGCCGACTATGCGGGTTGTAGAGTAGATAGAAAGAGTACTAGTGGGACATGTCAATTTCTTGGTAATTGTCTTGTTTCATGGTCCTCTAGGAAACAAAATTCCGTAGCTCTCTCAACCGCCGAGGCGGAGTATGTTGCCGCGGGGGCTTGTTGTGCACAAGTCCTTTGGATGAAACATACTCTCCTTGATTTTGATTTGCACTTTGATCATATAAAAATATTTTGTGATAATACTAGTACTATTCACATGACCAAAAATGCAAATCAACATAGTAAGACCAAGCACATTGAGATTAGATATCACTTTCTTAGAGATCATTTTGAGAAAGGTGATATAGATATTGATTATGTTTCCACGGATTTACAACTAGCCGATATTTTCACTAAACCTCTTGATTTTGCTAGATTTTCGTTTATTTGTGGAGAACTTAATGTTTGTATTATTGAATAAACATGTTTTTCATAACCCTTTTTGATGTATGACAAAAAGGGGGAGAATAAGTTTACATGGACAAAAATAAGTTCATTTGGTCTTGGTTCCATATGAATTTATATTTTTTTTATGAGTTTTGTGTTTTAAATAAAATTCTTGTGTTTTAGTTGTTTTTTTTTTTTGGTATTTTTGGTATCAAGAGCAATTTTTGTGTTTTATATATTTGTTTTAATTGGTTTCAATAATTGGTGCATCATTTCAATTATTAGTTTCTAGAGCATATTCTTGTGTTTTAAGTATAGCATAATTTGAGGGGGAGTTTTCTCCTACCCTATATTTTTGTTAATAGCCTATTTGTTTTGTCATCATCAAAAAGGGGGAGATTGTTGGCCCAAAAGGTTACACTCTCCAATTGTTTTGTGTTTTGAGATGACAAACCAAATATGAGCTATTTGGTACTAACAAGTTTGTTAAGATAAGTTTCAGGTTTGTACCATGTTTAGAGACCATTCGCTTAGCTATTGCAAGAACTTCTAAGTTCCACAAAGCAAGGAAGGCAAATTGCACATCAAGGAAGGATCATAGAAGAGAAGGCACTAGCAAGGCATTGGATGGCTCAAAGACTTGAAGATAGCACAAGAAGTCTTCATGTAATTTGTTTTTCAGTTTATAGTATGTTAAAGAATAGTGGATAGGTTTGAAGCTCTATCACACACGTTTTTGCGCACATGCTCATTCCAAAATAATTTCTTATAAATTATACAAAAATATTTTGCATACAAGATTTTGCCTAAAGATATATATTTATGTTTTATACTAATCCCTGTTCAAAAGTATTTTTGTTAAAATCAAAATCCTCTTTGTTTTCTTTTTAAAATTGACTTTTTGACCTGATCCGGTCGACCGGGTCGGTCGACCGAGTTTGTGTCAGTCTGGTCCGGTCGACCGGACCAGTCGACCGAAGTCCTGGCAGAGGCACGTATCCGTGTGCACGTGTGTCGGTCGACCGGTGCGGTCGACCGGACTATTATTTTTGCTCACAGGTTTTATCGGTCGACCGGGTCGGTCGACCGCTCTCCTGTAACGGTCAAATTTTTATACTACCGGTCGACCGGCCCGGTCGACCGATGTAGCCGTTGAACAGTAACGGGCAGATTTTTTAAGAGCTGTTTATTTTTGTCTTTTGTGTTTAAAAATTCATTTAAGGATATATTTTGATCTAATTACCTCCTAAACATCAGTAAATATGTTTTATCCCTAAACCCTAGCCCTCTCCTATAAATAGGGGTGTTTGGGGAGAGATTGGTTACAACAACAATTTGCTAAAAATTCAAAAGTTTAAGGCTTTCAAAGTTCTTGGTTTTTGAGCTAAATTCTCTCAATTTCTGAAGGGTTTTCAAAAGTTTTTCTCTGATTTAAATTTCTTTTCCTTACACACAAAAGAGCTTCATTCCTACTCAATATTCTCTAAGGACCTTTGTAAGGGAAGAGATATTTGAAAGAGAGAGTTTGTGGTCTTTTGACTACCAAGGAAATTTCTTGTACTGAGATTGTGGAGTTGGGTACTCCATTGTAATTGAGATCTTTGTGATAGTGGAAGTAGCTAGAATCCTTCTGGGGAAGGCGGGGAGTAGAGCTGGGTGCTCGAACCTCGATAACATATCCTTGTGTTTGCGATTGGTTTACATTCTTGCAATTCTTACTCTATTTTGCTTGCACTTATTACTTGCTCATCATATTCATTGTCATACTTACTTGCTTGCATTCATCTTGTGATTGTTGTAGCTTTAAATTTTTATTTTGCCCTTGATTAGCATTGTCACCTATTCACCCCCCCTCTAGGTGACTTTTCACCTATTCTTTCAATTGGTATCATTGAACACTTTCAATTGGTATCAATTTTTGATCTTTTTGTATACTCATATATGTTTTGTATATGTATGCTTACTCTTTCAAGAATATCAATGTCAATTGGTATCTAATTTTCATACGTATATATACTTGTTTATGCTAAGCTTGAAAAAATTTCTATTGTTTGATTTGTTTTCAATTGGTATCTTAACAAGCTTATACATATGTTTAGTTGGTATTTCATAAAGGGGGAGAAAATTTGATGTTGTCTTTCAATTGGTATTTGATTTCCACTCCCTTGCTTTATGTTAAAATATAGTTTCAAATTGGTATCATATGTTTAAAAGAACACATTTCTCTTAATGATATCAAGATGTTTATGTTAAATGTTTTAAATTGGTATCTCAAAATTTTGTTTAAGAAAAACATATTTATTTTACATTGCCTATATGTGTATAAATTCATGTTGAGTGTATCTTGTATTGCAGAGCTTGACAACTCTTCCTTATGTGGTACACGTGTGTAGGGGAGCTTCACATCTCCTTTTATGCATTACATATTTTGTGTTATGTGAATTAGGGCGTGTCTTCCTTTCTTCATGTACTCATATGTGTAGGGAAGCTAACTTAGCGTCTTCCTCTTCATGAATGTATATAGCATATAACATTTATTAATCTTTGTATATCTTCATTTGGTATCAAGATGCTTCATTGACATATTTTTAATTGATATCATGTTTGTAGTCACCGCTTATTGACTTTGTTTTTGTTTTAGACAAAAAGGGGGAGACCATTGTTTGCATTGTTTTGATTGACACAAAAAGGGGGAGAAAAATTTTTACCCCTCATTTTATTTATAGTTTTTGAATGTTTACCCCTTTATTGATGATTGACAAAAAGGGGGAGAATTATTTGTGAGTTTTATATATATGCATAGTTATGTTTTTGCATATATTAAGTTTAATATAGTTTAATGTATGTTTATTGGTATCTAGAGCATCTAGAAAATGTTTATTTGTTAATTGGTATCTAGAGCATGCTTTGCTTTAAATATTTCATTGGTATCTAGAACCTTTATTGTTTATGCATATTTGTGCATTCATGTTTTTAAGAGCCTTCATTGCATATTATTATGTTTATTTGGCTATGCATGAGTTAAGGGGGAGCTTCTTTGAAGCTTTACTTTAATCCATGCATATATAACTCCATGAGTATTGTCATCATCAAAAAGGGGGAGATTGTTGGCCCAAAGGCCTTCCACCCTAGTTTTGATGATGATTAACTCATGTAGTTATGTTTACTAATAATCTTGTATTGTTTAAGTTTCAGATCATTAACCAATATATTAGTTGGTGATTAGCTTCAACAAGGTGTTTGGAAGCCTTCACAAGTGATTCCAGGGCTCAAGCTTCAAGATCACACTTTGCCTAGCCCATGGATGGAGTTTTGGAGCAAGTCAACTTGAAGATGAAGATCATCAAGAAGACTTAGGTATCCATAGTTTATTTTAGTGTGTTTTAGATCCATTTGTAAAGCTTAGTATAGTTGATATGCTCAAGTTCACAATACACACACATAAATTCAATATGTTTGGTTTTTGATTGAATCGGTTTTAGATTTCAAGGCTTGACACCCTTCTATAGTTATTATCATAACTTTTTATTTTTATATTCAAATAACATGATTTAACTTGCATTTCAAAGATAACTTTCAGATCTAAATTTCTTATTTAATAACCATTTTCTGATTCTAATTTTAAAGTTGTCAAATATTTGGTTGAAATCTGTTCTTGTTCTGAAAACAGTTTACAGTTTCTGTTTTGACACCTTTTAGTATTTTATTGATAACATTCAATTCTGAAATGATATTGATTTGATTTAAATTTCATTAGAAAGAAGACTTCAATATCTACAACTTCATCCTATATACTTATTCCCAAATTCGAACGTTTTAGACCTCAAAAATGTGTTCCAATCTGACCTATTTTGCTGTCTGCCAGGTTGGGCCGGTCGACTGAGACAGTCGACTGGGCCAAGCAACCAGTCGACCGGCCGGTCGACCGGACGTGCACAAAACCGTGCACGTCGGCTGTTTCTGTAGACGGTCAACCATGCGGTCGACCGACTGTGACCAGATTGGTCTCTGTTTGTTTGGGTCGACCGCCAGGTCGACCGGCAGCTGTCAACGGTCATATTTTTGACCGTTTGACGGTCGACCGGGCGGTCGACCGCCAGGCCTGTCAGACTGACACGTCAGCCTAACGGCTAGTTTTGAATTTGGCCTATATAAACCCATTGTTTGGAGTTTCTCCTCAAGATTTTTATGCCAAAATTTCCTGACCTTTACTAGTGTTTTAACAGTGTTTTCAAAAGAGTTTTTTGTGCAAAAAGGATTCATTTATCTTGTTTTAGGTTTTTGGAAAAATCAAAGAAAATAGGATTTGGATATTTGTATTGGTTTCCATTCTATATCTTTTACAAGAATTTTTTTTCCCAAGTATTTTCTTTGTGTTCTTGTTTTCCAAAACACCTAATTTTCCACACTTGAGCCATATCTTCTATCCTAAACTATTAGGATCTTGTTTTTGTGGAAAAAGAGAAAAGAGAGAGTTTTGAGGTTGTTGTTGTGGCCTCTAAATTGTAAACCCTCCTTGCTTTTGTGAATCCCTCTTCGGTAGAGGTGATCGGAGTGGTATTGGTTTGGATCCCTCTTTGGTAGAGGCGATTGTGTTGTAAACCTCTTCGGTAGAGGTAGTGGTGTTTGTTGTTGGCTACGGGCCGTATCCCTCTTCGGTAGAGGTGGATTGTGGTTGTATTGCCTCGGTGGCATTGTAAGGTTGAGAGAGGAGTTTGGTACTCCTATAGTGGATTGGGAATCCTACACGGTGGTGTAGGCGGGGATGTAGAGCAAGGTGCTCGAACCTCGAAACATATAGTTGTGTTTGCGTTTGCTCCACTTGTCTCTTTAACTCTCTCTCACTTTATATTTGTGCATAGCATCATTCTTATTGCCATAGCATATTATATACATTGCTTGTGTTGCCATTGCATGATTCATATTGCTATATCCTTGATTGCTTGGCTTGATTGTGTGTGCACATTGCTTGGATTGCTTGTGTGTGTGTGCCTAACTTATACTCATCCAACAAGAGCTTCACATAGCGCCTCAACCCATTTCAAGGGGAATCAAGAGGAGTTAGTCCAGAGCCTCGCAAGGGAAATTCGGCTACACTTGTTGTATTGTATTAGTTTGTGCAACATTTGCATTAACTTCCGCATTTAGAGCATTAAGTTTTTCATTTAGTCTTAGATTAGCATTTACACCTATTCACCCCCCCTCTAGGTGTCTTTTCAGTAGTCTCCTGAGGGTTTTCAGTGGATTACACTCACAAAATTCATAAAGAAAAGAAATAATTTGTTAGTATTTTTGAAAATACATTTTGAAAAGAAGAGAAATATTTGAAGTGTTTTTACAAGTATTAAGCAACTTGTAAGTTATAAGAGTATCGAATTATTCATCCCTAGACTTAGCCTTAATTCAAATATTTGTTATCAATTAAGGTTAGGAATAAAATTGTATTCTCATATAGTCTATTATTTTACCCTAAGTCATATGCATCCTGTGACTGTGAATATTTTGACTAAGGGTTCTTCAACTCTAATTCTTATGCCATATTTGTATATATATACTGGTGGTAATATTCCTTAGCTTTCTTAGGCTTTCTAATTTGCCCATGTAATGAGCCTTAGTCGGTGACTCCCAAGCCGGACGGTTTTAGGGCACCGGGTGAGAAAACACCCCAAGGACTTAGGACTCGAGCAAACAAGGCCACAAAACTAATGATTTATTTGGTGATATGACCACTTTTAGGCGTGAATAATCATGCTTTATGAGGCACAAAAATCCATCTTAATCAGAGGATTCTTATTAAAAATAATATATATATATTTTTTGAAGGCATAAGAATCTTTGTTTTTGAACCCTAAGTATGTAAGTATATAAAAAATGCATATTTTATCAAGGTAAAAATCAAGACTGGATTACTTTTTCAAATTTTTCTTCTTATCCCTAGAAATTAAACAAATATTCTTATTTCAACCAAGTATAAGAAATCCTAATTATGGTTCTCTTATTCCTTAAAATTAACTTAATTTGTTGCAAAAATAAGTCAAAGTATTATTTTTCTTTTCAAAAAGGTTTTTTTAATAAAGAAAATGTTTTTTTAATATTTTTTATTTTTTACTTTATTAAATTTTTTTGAAAACCTAAAAGAAAACCTATGTTATCCCTCCCCCATACTTAAACGGGACATTGTCCTTAATGTTAAAATGTATGCTCATTCTGCTAGCGTTGAAATGAACAAAATAAGGGGTAGATAGTACCTTAGGAGCTACATTAAGCATATAAGTTAAGGGGTAAGAGTAAATAAAAAGATGAAGGCACACCCCCAAATTTGGATAAAAGCATCTCTCTATAGAAAAGAAATAGAAAATCTAGAAAGGAAAAAAATAAAAAAATAAACTTTCTATGGAAAACAACATTTTTGGGTTGCCTCCCAGCAGCGCTAAGTTTAACGTCTTCAGCCAGACACAATCACATGTCACTCAACCTCTATGTATGGCCTTCCGATATTGGACCAGAAAATTGAACAGTTTTCTTGTGTGGTCCTTGAAGCGGAACAATGGTGCATTCGAGAATGTTAAAATATGTGTCCAAGATTTTTCAATTTGAGTGAAAATTTTCTTGAGTAATGTGGTATATGCAGGCAATTGTTTAGTCACATTTAGGAGTGGAATGTCAATTTTGACAGGTTTGATATCTTCTAACACTTCAGCCATCCTAATCTTATTCTCATCCAAATGAAGGGGCTGATCTAGGCATTTGGGAAAGTATTCATGGGGTACATCAGATGCCGCAATGGTTGTCTTAATTTGTGATCCCGTAAAAGATTAAGAAGGAGAAACCAATTCTGTCTGGTTTTGCTGCCCAACAGTAGACTTTAAAAGTGTGTCAATTTTGAAATTGTCTACTTGAATTTGTCCTTTTCATTTGTTTTGTTAACCTAAACCCAGTTTTCAAAAGATTGATTATTAAATGGCTCATCAAAAGTGAAGATACTCAAATTCAATTTCTTTTTTTCAAAGGAAACTTCAGACTTAAGCTCCTCAATACATGTCTTCTCAATACACTCATCCTTAAATAATTATTCAAGAAACATAGGCTCATTATTCACGCATACATTCTCAACATGCTTCAAAGAAGTGGTGTGCATTACCAAATCATCCTTAACCAATTCATCTAAAATATGGAATCATCATCAAAGAATTGTTCAATTAACGGCTCATGGCAAGATGGGGTGTCAAGCTCATGGATATCTCCAGCATCCTGTTCAAACTCTTTAATTTGGTTTAAGTGAAATGATGAGGGTACTGGTTCAAGATTTGAGTCAACATGTACTATGGACTCTTATGGTATGTCCAATTGGTTCACTTGATAGAACTAATGAAACTCTTGACTTTGATCAGGAATTGGAGTTGAAGTAGGTTGACTGAGATGATTCGTTATTTCATCAAATGCATATCTCTGCGGGCACTTGTCACAGCTAGCTCTTGATTAAGATTATTTTTTGCAGTATACATTGTTGCATGGTTTCTATACTTTTCTCTAATGTGCCATGCAAATCCTCATTCCTATTATCAAATCCCAAGATGTAAGTGATGGTTCAGTGCAGGACCAATTTGAATTATATGATTGATCCCATGAATATTGAGGACAATTCCAACCCTCATAATTGAAGTTTAATGGATTGGATTCGTTCGTAGGTCCTTGAAATGTATCGAATTGGCTTTGACCTAGTCCCAACGAATTTCCTATTGAAGGGCACTGTTCTAAATGATGAGATAAATCATAGTAGTGATGGCACCACATGGAGGATGAGATGAATAAGATGAGCTAGTAGGTTAGTTGTTGCCATGAAAGCTTAGAGGTAAGGATGGTGGATGAGAATGAGGAAATGGCCTATCATGATAGTAGTTGTAAATATCTTGATTTGGGTAGGCCATAAGAGGAAAGAATTTTAAAATGATGGAAGGGTAGAAGGATGGATGAAAATTGATTTTTTTAACTTATTTTTTTATTTTTGTTGCACATACAAATGACTCAACCAATCAATTGCAATCAAGTGTTTTCTTTATCTTGAATTTAATTTAAACGTAATCAGTTTTTTTTCAACCACTAATCTTAAAAGAATAGAATTCTTCCTAGTTAGACAGCTCCCAACTGGTTGGAAGGATTGTGGGTTTACCGGTCAAACCCGTCAAACAAGCGATTTGACTCTCCCCCCAGGCTGGGCACTTACTAAATTCAGCCACCCTTTCTTAGACAGGAAAGTTCCTCGGTCTTTCTTCCAGGCCAGGCACTGCCGCAATGGCTAAGTCACCCTTTCTAGATAAGAAAGCCCTCTTTCGTGAGCTTGAAAGTGTTCACTGGAGTCTTCCC
The DNA here is from genome assembly GCA_038442645.1 of Agave tequilana. Lineage (NCBI taxonomy): Eukaryota > Viridiplantae > Streptophyta > Magnoliopsida > Asparagales > Asparagaceae > Agave > Agave tequilana. The sequence continues at coordinate 89,261 of JAVJIF010005484.1, forward strand.
AAAATAGTTCCACTTAAATGAGCTCGAAATCCTAGTGGCTGAGTTCTAATTGATTTTAAATTAGTTCAAGCTTGGGAAAACTTATATGTGGTTGTGATTTTTGAACCAAGGAACGGGTGATGAAATCCCGACCTTATGTGAGGGGGGACAACTCTTAAGATCTTTTTATGCAAGTATGCACTAACGTAGCATAAAATTCAATCAATAAGCACCTCCAAAACCCCACTGACAAGAGATTCATGGGTAGTTAGAAAATACTAACCTTTCCGACGACTCTGAAGCAAGCTAAATTTTATTTATTTAATTTTATTTTAGCAAAGCAATATGTCATAAGCAAGCAAGCTTCTTCTTCTTATGCAAATCTTCCTTTGTTCATGAAATATCCTTGCAAAAGAAAATCTGAAATTAAATCTAAAGGATGGAAAGAAAAATAATAAAAAAAAGAATTTTGAATTTTTTTTAAGATTTAACTTTTTGAATTTTTTTTACAGTTTTAGAATATTTTTTTTATTTTTTCAATATTAAACTAGAAAAAGATTAGATGTTGATTTTCAAAACCAAAAATTTTCACAAGTCCCCAGCAACGGCGCCAAAAACTGTTCGCGATTCGAAATTCATGAAAAACTCCATCGTTGCTGAATCCTAACAAGTTATAAAACCTAAACTTACTAGAATCATTTTAGCAAAATGCGTAGTGGCAAGTATAGGATCGAATCCACAGAGACTTGTTCTTAAAAAATTTAGTTATTAAAAATCTCACTTTTGTCTTATTCCAGTTGAGAAATCCCTTGGATGAAGGTTGGAATTTCATTTTTAAAAAATTAAATAAATAAATAAAGATCTTGTAGAAGAAAGCAAAAGAAAAATAAAAATATGAAGAAAGCAAAAGAAGAAAGAAATATTAACCTTTTTGTGAAGATTTGAATAACCAAAATAAAAAAAGAAATTAAAAGATTGGTACGAAGGGAAGAGGAAGATGAACCAGTGAACTTGTTTCTTGTCGTCGCCTTGTTATCTCCCTCCACCAAGCGATGTTGAAAACAAAAAAGCTAATAAAAGAAAAGAGATGACTTCATGGAATCAAATATGAAAGATAAGAATAGCATAAAAAAAATAAACCGAAAATTAAAGAAAAACTTAGACTGGACGCCGCAAGATCATGAAGAAGAATTCTGAATTTTACTCAATAAGCATCAAATACAAAGCCCTTGACCTCACCATCCTCGCATTACAACGCTCAAAACTCTCTTTTTCTGGCTTTTCAGCCCTCTGGTGTCCTCTCTCTCTCTCTTAATGAATATAGGTATTTATAGAAAAATAGTGATAAGAGAGAGCGTAGGAAGATAGGTAGAGTTGGCTATTTTTGAATTTCAATCTTCCCCTTTTCTCTAAACTTGATTTATCTAGAATTCTGATCTGTAGCTTATTGGCGTGTTGATTGTTGAATATTACTTATAAGATGATAGAATTTGAAACAGTGATCAACAAAAAATTGTAGCCCTTTAAATCTTCTTTCTAGATCATCTTAAATCATCAGATTTGAGATTCGGTAGCGAAAGTTATGATTAAAATGGTAAACTGTATCTAGTCTGAATCCGAATCCAAATTACTTTATCACATCCGTTGATCTTCTCTCTATCTATTTATCCTCAACAAACCCAATAGGGTCTTTAAAAATTCATTTTTCTTTTGAATTTTTATAGTATTATCTTATCTAGTAAATCCAATCCTCAGATAAGATAGACTAAAGATTCTCTGAATTTGAGTCTATCCCTATTTGATTTGAACTTTTTGGTTTGTTTGGATAGGATCCATGTTTATCTTCTCTTTATCATCCTGCAAGGATTAGGACATTAAGACAAGTGAGTTTGTAATGATTTATTACAGAATATATGTAGGAATGTAATAATGTTTATGCAATATATGTATCCAAACAAACATCACCATTATCTTCACCTGTTTCAATTTTCCATTCATTCTTCTTCCAAAATTGAATCCACCAAATACTACCACAACCTACTCCAGCACCTTCACCCTCTCCTCTCTCTCCTCACGGTCGGATACCACCTAGACCACTAGTACGAGGTGGCACACCACTCCAAGGGCCGACGGCCACCATAGGGCCAAGCCCTCTCTCCTTCTCTCACTTCGTGTTTTTCCTCGCTCGAGAATTCAGATGAGTGAAGTTTCAAAACTGGTGTTTTAGGTGAGTGGCTTTCCTCGTAAAATTGGACTTGTATTAGAATTGGTATTATGTTGTAATTTGTACCAATCGGGTATGGGTGTGTTGTATTCTATGGACATGTCTTGACTTGTACTATACCAGACTGATATACTGTAATGCTTATAATAGTGTAAAACATCTCATACAGGTACCTTTATACCGACTCTGGGTTTCTGCTTACTGTCGGTCTGGCTACTCAATTGGTTTTAAGCTTGCACCCCTATAGTTTTTATGGTAGCTACTGGTAGTGCGCTTAGACCCCGAGCATACTTTGGTCTCCGGCTCTCTACTCAGCCTCTGGGCTTCACTACTCCACGGTAATCTAGGTTTAATCATGCTTATATGCATGCTTGTGTGGTAATAACATTGCATTTACCTTTGTACCGACTCTGGGTTTCTGTCCACTACCGAGATGGCGCCCAATTGGTTTTAGGCCTGCACACTTATGGGTTTTGTAGTAGCTACCGAGAGTGTGCTTTGACCCCGATCGTACTTTAGTCTCCGATCACTCGCCCACTTTCTCGAAAGAGGAGTGTGCTTAGACCATCAGGTCTCTTATACTCTGCTTTGTTTGGCATACTTAGCGCTCAGCATTATCACTAGACTCGCCTAGGCGAAACTCTGCCAGATTTTAGACTCGCATTTTAAGTCAAGTCGTTATGGTAGCTCCACCAAGTGCCTTAGTGATTAAACATTGTTCGTTGCCCGTGTCTCCAGTACTGCTTAGCTCCATTTGGATGTTCATTTGCTTGCAACTAGCTACATTAACGGTTAATATCACTCGACCTCTGACATGCTATCACCCGACCTCTGACATGCTATCGCCCGACACCTGACCTCTAGCATGTTACTACTTGACGCCTAATTACTATCACCTGCCATCAAACAGGTTATACCTGACTTGTAATTATCACCTATGTAAATGTTAACCTGATCTTCTGATAGTACTCATGTACACCTGAGCTCCTGCATATTCCTGTAATCTGTTAATTATCTAATAAACAATAAAATAGAAAAAATTAAACTGGGTCAGGGGAAACCTGCGGATATCAATTTATATTCATCTTTATAGTGGTATTAGGTATGTTGTGCAACTAAATCTTCCGGTTCGACCTGAGGGCCTCTAGGCGATCGAGAAAAGCGCTGGCTCCCTCCTTCTTGGTAACATCTTGGAAATAGCATCCTATAAGACTCCCCTATATTCCTTCTGGTTGTTCCATACACCCGCAATGGAACACGTAGACTGTGGTCCTAGGCATGCACGAGCCCCACTATAAACATTGTTCGTTGATACCGTTGTTCGTTTCCAAAAATGGCCTCGACTTGCTCAGATGTGGATGTATACGTGCTAGGACGCTATTACACATACCTAGACATATAGATAGGATGAGTAATAAGAATAAATATCAAAAATGATGATAAAAGATTTATTCATTTTTATTTGCTTTTATCAGTATATGCCTTTGATCGGGGGCGGAACTAGCACTCAAAAATGTGTTTTATGTGAAATCAATGAAAAGCTCGAATGTGCTAATGTACCCTCGATACTTCCGTTATAGCATTGGCTTAACGGGTCGAATCCACAGGGAATGGAGGCGATAGAAGCATTAACAGTCTCTATTCACGTCAGTTGTTAACACTTCTTCTTTGTTGAAAGAATGAAAAAGAAAGTGAAAAGAAAAGAAAAGGAAATCCAGAATGTGGTAGGTGAGGAGAGAGATGAAAACGGCGAAGTGAAAATAAAATAGAAAGTGGTTTGGAAAACAAATAGAAAAGGAAATGGAACTAAGGTGAACTAAGAAGACGGTGAAAACAACGATGGAAATGATCAAAAGAAACTTGAAAATGATTTCTAAAACAAACTAAAAGAAAACTCATGGCTACTAACTACTAAGTGATCCACTAACCATGCTATCCTCTTCGAGATAGTTGCCTCACATTTTGATCCTCGGCCATCACAATCCTTGGCTTCAAAGAGACGATACAAAGCATGACTCATGGATGGTTCATCACATTCAAAACATTGCATCAAGAACAAGCTAATACAAGCATCACTCATTACACTACTAGCATGAAATAAAAGAGCATGAAATAAAAGAGAGTTAGCTTGGTTAGCAAGTTAGCAAGTTAGATGTTAGAACCCATCATCTTTGGCCATCAATGGCTCTTGCATGAACAAGGCCTTGTAGAGGCAACCCGATTCATGTGAATTATCAAGTAAGTGGTTAGATGGTTAGTGGTTAGTAGTTAGATTGTCATGAGAAGAAAAACTAGCAAGAAATCATGTAGAAGGTGAAGGAGATTACATTGGAAGAGAAAGGAGGCATCTTTACATAGAGTGTCACTCTCTATTACATCAATCCCTTGCTTTCTCTCTCTAGAAATCACTCAGCCCTACTACAATGATCTAAGAAAAAGAAATGAAAAATACAAGAAATGAAGAACACTCACCTACACTACACTAAAATCTGGACCTACTCCTAAAAATGAAGACTGCCCTCGGTTTGGGCCATTGCAGGGGTATTTATAGGCGAAAGCACTCTCCAGAAGACGGGACGGGGCCACGCGTCAAAAATCGACGCGTGGCTCCACTGGAATGCCGCGGATCCGCAAGGAGTGCCGCGGATCCGCGGCAATTCTAGAGAGTTGGGTCTCTGGATTTCGTCAGGCGCTCCCTCTGGCTGCGAGAATTGTCAGGGTATATCCCGTTTCTTGTATTTGCACCCGAATATTCGTATGACAAGCGCAGGAGTCTAGGTTCAATGCATCTTCTAGAGAATCCTTTGCTTGGCCTCCAAGTAATGCGGGATTAATTACCCTTAATTGGGTCTAATTAAGCTCTTATTCCATCTTTGCCCTTGGACTTTGGATCTACCTGCAATAAAGACCAAAACACGGTTTAGATCGACAATTTATTCATAAAGTGGTGAGAGAATGCGACAAAATAATGCAGAATTGTAGACTAATCATACCCCCACACTTATTCTTTTGCTCGTCCCGAGCAAAACAGAAAAGAAAAACTATACTACAAGGGTTATTACACCACTTTCGCAGGTGACGCGATTGCACTGAGCGTGTGCAACAAGCCGTTAAACCTCTAGGTTACCCTAGAGGAGGAGTGTTGTCTCCTGAGGGTTTTCAGCGGATTGCACCCACAAAATCCATAAAGAAAGGAGACAAATGTTAGTATTTTGAAAACACATTTTGAAAGAGAGACATGTTTTTGAACTATTTTTGCAAAGATATAAGTGATCTAAGGTCATAAGTCCACCACAAATTAATCTTCCTTAAACTTAGTCTCTATGCAAGATCTTATCTTCAATTAAGGTAAGAATTCAAAATTAGATTGAATATTTTATCTCTCATAAAAACCTTGATAATATGCACTTTGTGATAGTGAAGATTTCTGGGATTTCAACTCTAACCATCAAGCTATTTATTTATATATTTATTTTCTTTTTCTTTTTCTTCTTTTTTTTCTTCCTCCCTTAGTTTTCTTAGGCTTTCTAGTTCACCCATGTAGCGAGCCTATAACCGATGACTCCCAAACCAGACGGTCCTAGGGCACCAGATGAGAAAACATCCCTCGGGTTAAAGGACTCGAGTAAACAAGGCCACAAAACTAAGGGGGATTATTTGATTCTTTTGACCACCATTAGGCGTGAATAATCATGCTTCTTGAGGCATAGTTATCCAGCTTAATAAGTGATATTTTTTCTTTTTATTTACTTTATGGCATTTTAGGTCTTTGTTTCCATCCAAAAATTGTGTAAGTGCGATGTGCATACTATCTAAGGCAAAAAATTTAAGATAAAATTATCTCCCCAATTTATCTTACTGAGCCTATAATTTTAAACAAGATGCATTATTTTGACTAGGTTTAAGATGTCATAATTAAGGCTTTCTTAATTTCTAAGATCATCTTAATTTTCTTAAAAATAGATCAAAACTTTGTCTCTTATTTCAAAAAGTTTTTAAAGAAAGAGAAAATTCCTATACAAAAGAAAAGATTTCTAAAAGTATCCTAAAAGAAGTGTAAAAGAAAGAAAATCTAAAAAACTCTAAGTTAGTAAACCCTCCCCCACACTTATCTCATGCATTGTCCTCAATGCATCGTGATATATGTATGCATGAAACAAATAAAGAGGGAAGGAAAAATCACCTCAAGGTGGTGGTTTCGGTGGCGGTCTGATTGGTCCACGAAATGCGACCCAATCATTCTTGCGTGGAGTCCGGAGGAACCCACCAGAAAACTCCATAATACAACCCACTAAAAAGATGTATGCATGAATGATTTTTATTAACAATTTTACCCCATCCAATTTCCAAATTTTCAAAATAATTTCGGAGTTAAAATTTTCAAAATCCTTGTCCCAGAATGGAATTATTGATTTGGACTCAGGAAGTACAGGAACTAATATCGACTCAGAAAAATGACTCAAGTCAAGTAAAGGTTCGGGAGTCGAGATCGGTTCAGGAAGTGGGTCCAAATCAAGAAGATGAAGCTTAAGTCCACATTCATTTCCCCATGATGGAATGTGACTTTCTAAGAGTGGTGATTCAAGTTCAGGAATGACAGGTATGGGAATCAAAACTGACTCTAAAATGTTGCTCAAATTGGGTACATAACAGGAGTCAATAGTGATTCGGGAATTTGAACAAGATCACAAATTGGAGGATCAAAGTCACATTCCTCATTCAGTTCAATTCCACAAAAATGAGAACTTGCCAATTTATCAATGGGACTTTCAAAAGTATAAAATTGGTCAAGTTCAATATGATCATCATGAATGATTGGTGATTCAATTTCACAATGAATTGGTATAGGATTCAATACTGACTCGGGAAAGGATTGAAATCAGGTGAAGATACCGGAGTCATAATTGAATCAGGAAGTAGAATTGAATCACTAATTTGAGGTTCATGATCATATTCATGCTCAAGTTCAATTTCAGGAAAAGGATAACTTGCCAAAATGTCAATGGGATTTAAAGTTTGGACAAGTTCAGGTGGGTGTGCTGAAATTGAATCTTGATTTCTAAAATGACAAGAGTCTTGGGTCATATCAATAGAGTTTGGCATAGTTGAATTGGTCAAAGGTTGATAAGATAGAGTTTCCTCATTCCTAAGAATGTTAACCAATTGACTCAATTGTTCTTCCACCTTATTGATAGACTCGGCATGTGATTTCTGACATTGTAATAAAGACTCCTGCAAGATATCCAAACTCTTATCTAGATATGATGTATCTCCAAGTGGTTTCTCTAGAATGGGAGTATAAGAATCTTGGTTTTGAAAATTTTGTGAATAATGTGAGTCAAAAATGTGTGGAGATTGAAGCTTGGACTCACACAAGAGTTCTTTACTCGTTTCCAAGGCAAATGATTGTTCATTATGAGGAGGTGGAACTGAGTAAGACTCTTGAAAATACTGTTGAATTGGAGAGGCCAATGTTTCTTGAAGTTGTTGCTCGGCCTCTGTAGATTGGCTTCTAAACTCTTTAGTAACTCAGATTTTCTTCAATTGGTGGTTCAGAAAAGGAGTATAAGAAGCAAAATCGGGGAATGAACATTGTGGATAAGGTGAATATGATGGACAAGGTGGACATGGGGGACAAGGAGGTTGATAATTAAACTCGGGGGAAGTGAATCCCCATTGACTCTGTGACGAGTTGAAATTATTTTGGAAATTATAGTCATAAGAATGTGGGTATGGGTTGTATTGATTCGGATAAGGCCAACCCGGTGTATTTGGTTGGTGCATATTGTAAAACGCCGGGTTGGAATTATCCGAACCAAATGGAGTTGGTGTGAAATATGGATTCATGTTCGAATTGAAAGAATTGTTATTGTTGAATGCCATTTCACAAACAATCACAAAAAAAGAAAAATCAAACAACAAACAAAAAGAAAACAAAAAATCAAAACCAAGCCTATAGAAGGGTTGACCTAGACATAGATGTCCCTAGGGGCCAACGTCTATTCAAATTTTATTAGGGCTTGGGTTGTGTGAGTGGGGAGATGATTTTTTGGTAAATGAAGGGTGATGAAATCCCACCTTATCTTGTTTGGGTTTTGCCCTTAATTGCAATTTGTGCAAGTGTGCAATATAGACAAGAATGTAACACAAAGCGATAAATCACCCACGTGTTTGTCCTATGCTATATGCAATGCCATATGTACATCTCCATCCAGATCACAACAACAGAACAAAATACAGTATATTGGAATTGAATTGACACGTGCCTAAATGCAAATGTCTAAGCCGTTTTAAAAGCGTCCAATTACCGTATTTTAGTTCTTTTATTTATTTATGGTGTGTAGGCAAGCAAAACAGAAAGATAGCAGTACAAATCAACTAGCTATTACAGGATACACATCCCAGAACAAACAAGATACAAAATTACTGCACATGGCCGCGGTTGCGCGGCAAATGTCGCGATTTCGCGGCTTTTGTTTAGAAACTGGGGGCCTGCTTTCAAGAGCAGGGAGATGCAAAGCTAGCTTATGTTCTGCAATATTAAGCACATGTAAATATTGCCCTGCACACCAAAACAGAGAAGACAAGGTTAACAAAACGTGAAATCAAAACCATTCCCTACCCCGGCAACTGCGCCAAAAATTTGATCGGGGGCGGAACTAGCACTCAAAAATGTGTTTTATGTGAAATCAATGAAAAGCTCGAATGTGCTAATGTACCCTCGATACTTCCGTTATAGCATTGGCTTAACGGGTCGAATCCACAGGGAAGGGAGGCGATAGAAGCATTAACAGTCTCTATTCACGTCAGTTGTAACACTTCTTCTTTGTTGAAAGAATGAAAAAGAAAGTGAAAAGAAAAGAAAAGAAATCCAGAATGTGATAGGTGAGGAGAGCGATGAAAACGGCGAAGTGAAAATAAAATAGAAAGTGGTTTGGAAAACAAATAGAAAAGGAAATGGAACTAAGGTGAACTAAGAAGACGGTGAAAACAACGATGGAAATGATCAAAAGAAACTTGAAAATGATTTCTAAAACAAACTAAAAGAAACTCATGGTTACTAACTACTAAGTGATCCACTAACCATGCTAACCTCTTCGAGATAGTTGCCTCACATTTTGATCCTCGCCATCACAATCCTTGGCTTCAAAGAGACGATACAAAGCATGGCTCATGGATGGTTCATCACATTCAAAACATTGCATCAAGAACAAGCTAACACAAGCATTACTCATTAAACTACTAGCATGAAATAAAAGAGCATGAAATAAAAGAGAGTTAGCTTGGTTAGCAAGTTAGCAAGTTAGCAAGTTAGATGTTAGAACCCATCATCTTTGGCCATCAATGGCTCTTGCAAGAACAAGGCCTTGTAGAGGCAACCCGATTCATGTGGATTATCAAGTAAGTGTTAGATGGTTAGTGGTTAGTAGTTAGATTGCCATGAGAAGAAAACTAGCAAGAAATCATGTAGAAGGTGAAGGAGATTACATTGGAAGAGAAAGGAGCATCTTTATATAGAGTGTCACTCTCTATTACATCAATCCCTTGCTTTCTCTCTCTAGAAATCATTCAGCCCTACTACAATGATCTAAGAGAAAGAAATAAAAAATATAAGAAATGAAGAACACTCACCTACACTACACTAAAATCTGGACCTACTCCTAAAACGAAGACTGCCCTCGGTTTGGGCCATTACAGGGGAATTTATAGGCGAAAAAACTCTCCAGAAGACGAGACGGGGCAACGCGTCAAAAATCGACGCGTGGATCCACTGGAATGCCGCGGATCCACAAGGATTGCCGCGGATCCGCGGCAATTCCAGAGAGTTGGGTCTCTGGATTTCGTCAGACGCTCCCTCTGGCTGCAAGAATTGTCAGGGTATATTCCGTTTCTGGTATTTGCACCCGAATATTCGTCTGACAAGCGCAGGAGTCTAGGTTCAATGCATCTTCTAGAGAATCCTTTGCTTGGCCTCCAAGTAATGCGGGATTAATTACCCTTAATTGGGTCTAATTAAGCTCTTATTCCATCTTTGCCCTTGGACTTTGGATCTAACTGCAATAAAGACCAAAACACGATTTAGATCGACAATTTATTCATAAAACG
>JAVJIF010005485.1:0-58379 GCA_038442645.1 Agave tequilana
AACTGTCAGTGGTATGAGATACTGAAAGAGATTGATTAAAATACCAGACGGTACTGATTGCTATTATGTATAAATAAAATGCAATAATTGATGCACATATATATTATTGTTTAGTTTACTAGTTATATTTTCTGATGTCTTATCCACTACCATGTCACATGTATACTTTGTACTTCATGCATTCTTCATAGACATGTTATTCACGTACACAAATACTCTGCATTTAATGTATTCCATGCTCCATGTGATTTTGTCATATTAGTATGGGTATCCTGTGTACTTCATGTATACATATTCATATAATTCATGTTATTCACGATACTGTCATACCATTTTTACTAGAGTTTAAATCTTAAATGGGATTATATTGATATATCACTAAAAATTGTATTTATTCCACATATTGAAAATAAACATATAAATGGTATAACTCCTATTGATTATAATAACCTTAGAGTATAAAGGTTGATAATATATATAAGACTCTTCCCGATAATATTAATTGCTATTCTCTTTATATAATTATATAAGATTGTAATAGAACTACTATTGTAACATGCATGCTAGGTATTATACCTATTATAGTGAATATAATATTTTTGTATTAGTTATAGCAATCGTTAGCATAGTTATATTGTATCACTCATAGTTAAACATATATTATATGTTATTGTGCTTGTGTAACTATTATAATATACTATTACTGTTTTTTTTATTTTACCACTCATTTGATCGCTTTTTGACGATCATGGATTTACATGCCCAGGTTAGAGCTCAGAGATCTCGTAATATCTGATATTTTTTGAGATATTATCTTGAGACCGCCATTCTTTGAGACCGCCATTCTTTTCGATTTATAGGTATCTTTATTATTTGTTCTCATTTCTTATTTATCCCTGTTTTCATATCTATTATGATCACTGACCCTTTTGCAGGTGCTCTTTTACTTATTTAATGCTGGATAATTTGAAAGTACACTTAGAGGGGTGTGAATAGGTGTATGGATAATCTAATGATAAATGATGCGGAATTAAAAATAAATTGCAACAAACTTAGTGTAACCAAAGAGTGTAGCCGAATTCTCGGTGAAGGGCTCTGGACTAACTCCTCTAGATTCCTCTTAAATAAGAGTTGAGGTGCTATTTGAAGCTCTCTTGGTTCAACACAAGTATGGCACACAAACAATACCAAGCATATAAGTATGATATGAATAATATGAAATAATGCAAGGCACAATATAAAAGAGAGTTAGAGATAGTGGATCAATCGCAAACACAAAGTTATATTTCGAGGTTCAAGCCACTGCTCTACGTCCCCCCCTTCACACAGAAGGATTTCCGCTATATCGTCCACACAGGACTTCCCACACAGAGAACCTCCACTGAGGATTTGGGTAATACAATCTAGGAGTACACAATTCCTCTCTCCAACAAAACACAACCTCTACACAAGACGCAAGGCACAATAACAATCACCTCTACACTTAGAAGGATAGGCACTTAGTCAAACAAGATCAACCTCACATTAGAGGGATAAGGTACTAAGCCACAACTCCACAACAATCACCTCTACACTTAGAGGGATACCAACACAAATAACCACAACCTCCACAATCGCCTCTCACTAGAGGGATACCAACAAATACAAGGAAGGCTACAATACTTGGTGGTATCAACAACCACAAAGCAATTTTCCCACAAAAACTAGATTCTAATAGATAGGATAGATAGATAGATCAAGTGTGAGAAAATAAAGTGTTTCGAACAAAAAAAATACTTGAAAAAATCTCCAAATAGATATAAAAATCAAGACCAAAAACCATTCCCAAAAAAATCTCTTTTCTTTGAAATTTCCAACACGTTAAAAACAAATAAAGTATAAATCTTTTGGCACAAAAACTCTTTTAGAAACTTGCTGAAAGATAGAAAATTTTGCTCTTGAAATTCGTGGTGAAATCAGCCAAGGAGGGAGCTATTTATAACCCTCCAAGAAATTTGCCCGTTGGCAGCAGGAAAGGTCAGAAATGACCTTCCGGTCGACCGCCGGTTGACCGGACAACGGTCATTTTTTGATCGTTGAGCCACCGATCGACCGTCTGGTCGACTGGGACTGGATACAGAGAGCAGCAGCTCTCTGCAGGTCGACCGCCCGGTCAACCGGGGCCATTTTAAAGAGAGCAGAGTTCTCTAGACGGTCGACCGATCCGGTCGACCGGCCCACCAGCGCAAGCTGTCGTGCACGTTTGGGCTGGTGGGGGCCGGTCGACCAGGCCGTCGATCGACTTCTGTAGCGATCGATCGTCCGGTCGACCGGCAGAAGGCCAGGTCCAGCTTTTATAGGGATTAAAAAATTGGCATTTTGCCTTCAAAAAATCTCATAAAATACACATAAATTCCATAAAAATAAGTTCTTTTATGATCTTTGAAATACAAATATGTGTGACTAAAATTCAACACATATCACAAACTATTTGAACCATTTTTGTGATATTGAAATTTGGCCTAAATACAAAATCAGTATTTTCCAAACTTGAATTTTTGAAATAGAAAAACCGTTTTCTCCAAAACTTGTACAAATACAAAATAGATATTGAAACAACTTTGAAGCATATTGTATATGATAGTATCCAATATACATAAAAGATATTATATTTATGTTTTTGACATGAAACCAAAATCCAGTTAAACCGAAATACTAAAACGAATAAACTTTAAAACTTGTGTGTGTATGTGAACATGAGCATATCAACACTATCTAATCTTTACACAAGATCTAAACATACTCAACATAAACTGAGGTCTTCTTGTAGAACTTCTTCTCAAAGTAGACTCGATTCAAGCGCGATCCAACGAGCTTAACTCCAACCGAGTACTAGATGCGATCTTGACACTCGAGCTCTTGAATCTACATGTGAAAGCTCCAAAACACCTTTGTTGAAGCTAATCACCTACTAATATCTTGATCAAATATCTTAAACTAATTATCACAAGATTATTAGTAAACTATAACTGCATGAGTTAATCATCATCAAAACTAGAGTGAAGGGCCTCTGGGCCAACATAATTGTGTATATTGTATTTAGTCCCTGTACTTGACGCTTAGTGTACATATGTAAGGATATTTTCACCCTATGTATGTACGTCTGATCGGGAAAAAATCGCGCATAAAAAGTGTTATTTTGAAATCAAGTAATAAAAGTGTGTGCGCTTTAGTTTTCTCGATACTTTCGTTATAACATAGAGGCTAAACGGATCGAATCCACAGGGACAGGAGGCGATAGAAGCTTTATCGGTCGATTCACGTGTGTTTTAAGTGTTCTTCAAATTTTTAAAGAATCAAAAGAAAAAACAAAGAATGACAAGAGAAGTGTAAGGTGGAAACAAAGATAGAAACATTGAAGAAAAAGTATTTTTAGTTTTTGATATATTTCTAAAATAAAGTAAAAGGGAAAGAAAACTCATGGCTACTAACTACTAATGGCTGCACTAATCATGCTACCCTTAGTGATAGTTGCCTCACATGTATCCTTGGCCATTTCTAGTCCTTGGTTCAAGAGCGTTTCAAAATATGACCCATAAGATCACTATCCAACTCAACAATAAGTACAAACTACACTTAAACCATCAAAACTAAACTACAGCAAATATGAAATAAAGTAATGTTAGCTTGTCAGAGAGTTAGATATTAGAGTGTTAGAATTCATCATCATGAGCCATCAATGGCTCTTACAAAAGTAAGGCCAAGTAGAGGCTATTAAATTTATGTGGATTATCAAGTAATGTGTTAGCAAGTAGTGGTTATTAGTTAGTTGCTATGAGAAAAAATTAGCTAAGCATGTAGAAAGAGTTGAGAGAAGAAAATAAGTAGAGATAAAGAGAGAACCTTTCATAGTGTCTCACCCTCTATTACAAGCACTCTTGCCTCATCCTATGTACTACTCTCTTCCCTATTCATGATCTATAAGAAATGAAAAATACAAAAGTGGAAGAAGAAGAACAACTAATCTAAATTACCTTAAAACTTATGTACACGAAAAAGAAAAAAAACCCTAAAACTCTCATCCATCATGTTCAAAGAACCCTGGGGTATTTATAGGCTAAGGGGGCCACCAGGGGGGTCACGGGGCCGCACGTCAAATCTTGACACGCGGCTCCATAAAGGAGCCGCGGAAAGGCGGCTATAGCCGCGTTTCCGCGGCCATCTCATGGCCGCGCGCGAGGCGCCGCTTGTCACATCTTGTCGGTTTGCTCCCCTTGTTAGATGTCCCATGGTTTCAGGATATAGGCACCTGATTTTAACAGAACCATCTTCCAAAGTCAATGGCTATATGTGTAGGCTTTAAATCACCAATAAATGAGATTTTTGGGCTTCTTCATTTCATGCCATGGACCTAGAAACATACAAGAGAGGTGTTATTAACAAATTTAATATTGAATAAATGTGAAAATGTGGTATAAAAAATGCATATTTAGAGACTAATCACACCCCCATACTTATCTTCTACTCGTCCCGGACAAAACAGAAAATCTAATTGAGAAAATTATTACACCACTTTCGCAGGTGACGCGATCGCATTGAGCATGTGCAACAAATCGTAAAACCTCTAGGTTTCTCCTAGAGGAGGAGTTTTGTCTCCTGAGGGTTTTCAGTGGAGTACACCCACAAAATCCATAAAGGAAGAAATCAAATATTAGAATTTTGAAAACGCATTTTGAAATAGAGAAAAGTGTTAAAATATTTTGCGAAAATTTAAGTGATCCAAGATCATAGTTTAACCAGAAATTATTCTTCCTTAAACTAAGTCTAATTGCAAAATCTTATTATAAATTAAATGTAAGAATCTAAAAATGAATCGATTCTTTGATCTTTTATAAAATTCTTAGAAAATACGCACTTTATGAACTATGAAGATTTTTTGGATATCGACTCTAACTTTCATGCCATATATTTATATCAATTTTTTTTCTTCTTTTTTTCCTTCCCATAGTTTTCTGAGGCTTTCTAGCTTACCCGGGTAGTGAGCCTTTAGCCGGTTACTCCCAAACTAGATATTTTTAGGGCACCAGATGAGAAAACATCCCTTAGGCTTAAGGACTCAAGTAAACAAGGGGAATATTTTGTTTTTTGTCCACCGTTTTAGGCGTGAATAATCATGCTTTCTGAGGCATAACTACCCATCTTCAATAAGTGATTTTTATTATCATTATTTTATATATTATTTTTATGACATTGTTGGCCGAAGGCCCATCACTCTAGTTTTGATGATGATCAACTCATGTAGTTATAGTACTAATGATCTTGTGTTTAATTAGTGACAGATTTATGATCAAGATCTTAGTAGGTGCATAGCTTCAACAAGGATTTGAAGTCAAGTTTTGGAGCTAGCACGGTTTGATCCAAGAGTCATTGGATCGTGTTTGGACCAAGTCAAGAAGATGAGAAGGCTTCAAGAAGATGAAGACTTGTGTCTAGGTTTATTTTTTATAAGATTTTATTTTTAGTTAAAATGTAAAGGATAGAATAGTTGGTGGATTGCTTAAGTACATATACACACACACACTCTTGATAGTTTTATTTTTACAAAAGATTTTCTTTTAGAAAAATACATGCATGGTTTTTTGTATTCAAGTTTATATGTTTTAACCAAAACCATGTTTAGAGCTTAATGTCAAAAACATAGATATTTCACCATGTTTGTGTAGTGGATCATATCCATACACACTATGCTTCAAATGAGTTTAAATATCTTGTTTTTGTGTTTGGTGAAGTTTTGGAAAAATAAGTTTTGAAAAATCATGTTTGGAAAATACTGTTTTCATTTGAGCCAATTTTTCCATATTACAAAAATAGTCCAAAACATTTGTAACATGCCTTGATTTTGTGCAAGCATGTTTGTTTATCAAAGTTATTGGTAAAACTATTTTTGTAGATTTTTTTTATATTTTATGGGATTTTATTTAAGCCAAAAAGACCTAGTTTTTAATCCATTAACTATGTTTCCTGGCTTCAGCCGCTCGACCGGGACGGTCGACCGCAGCTTGAAGTCGGCCGACCTTCACGGTCGACCGACGTGCAATGACGTGCACGTCAGTTCTGGCAGGAGGGCCGGTCGACCGACCCAGTCGACCGACCAGAGAGCTCTGCTCTCTGGAAAGGCCCCGGTCGACCGACCGGTCGACCGGACAGAGAGGCTTGCTCTCTGTATCCTGGCCTCCGTCGACCGACCGGTCGACCGATGGCAAAATGGTCTGAAATATGACCGTTGGCTGGTCGACCGGGCGGTCGACCGACAGTTCTGTCAGACCTCAACGGCTAGTTTTTCTAGCCCTATAAATTTGGGGTTTGGGCATTGTTTTTCTCTAAGATTTCTAGTGAACTTTGAGCCAGTTTTTTCTCACTTCTTTAAAAGAGTTTTCTCCACTAAATTGAGAGCTAATACTTCCAATTAAAAGGAGAGTTTTTATCAAGAGTGTTAAAAGAAATTTTCTTGAGTTTTCCTCCACCATTCTCATCCTTGTTTTTCTCACACAAACACTTGAGCTATCCATTGCTATATCTACCCTATAGGGAGTTTTGTTGTGAGAGTGTTTATTGGTGATCAAAGTGTTTAGATCACCAAGAGATCTTTCTTGTTTCTTGAGGAGGCGGACGAGTGCGTTCGCGGTTGTTTCGAGTTCGTGTGTGAACTCTTTGTTTGAGGTGCAGCCTCGGCGAGCTTGTGGGGCTTGCGGTGTGTACGGGACTAGGGTGTCCGAGGGCTTGTAGGTGTTGCGGCACCGAGGAGTGATCCATTGGGATCGAGCATAGTGGAAATCCTTCGTGTGTCGAAGGTGGGGATGTAGAGCAAGTGTGCTCGAACCTCGAAACAAATTCCTTGTGTTTGCGATTGCTCTTACTCTCTCTCCCCCTTATTGTTTTATATCTTGTATGCCTCTATTGCTTTCATATTTATATGCTTGATATACTTGTGTGCTCATATTGATATACTTGCTTGGGGATTGTTTGCTAACACTTGTATTTAACCAAGAGAGCCAACGCGGCACCTCAACCCTTATCTAGGGGAATCTAGAGGAGTTAGTCCAGAGCCCTTCACGGGAATTCAGCTACACTCTTGTGTTATACGTGGTGTTTAGTTTAAATAGTTTGTTTAGGTCATAATAGTTTTAATTCCGTATTATTTGGCATTTAGTGACCATAAGATTAGCCATCACCTATTCACCCCCCTCTAGGTGATCCTACAATTGGTATCAGAGCCAAGTGCTCTGAATTTTGGGTCTTACAACCTAGAATTAAAGATCTTCATTTTTAGGCTAATCACAATATTTTGTACACACACCATGGACTTCATGTCACCACCCATGTTTGACATTCTTAACATCCATATATGGAAGGTGAAGATGTCCTTGTACCTCAAGGCCCTAGGCATTCATGTTTATCTTGCTACCATCAATGATTCATATGTTAATAATAGCAAGTATATTGAGGCTACTAAAAAGCCATTCATGCTTTGAAGAGTACCCTAAATGATGATTATTTATCTAGGTTTCTAATATTGATTCGGCTTTTGTAGCATGGACACCCTCCTCTCCTTGGCGAAAATGAACAATACTATGCGGGGAGCGATTCGGATGTTGGAAGTGACGTCTCCAACAAGTACTATATGGTCCAAGGGGATAACCCCCTTGAGGTAACTACCGAATCCGAGGTAGATGAAGATAACATGTCATATGATGAGCTTAGCACTTTTTGTCAACTCCTTCTTGAGAAATATGACATGATTAAGAAAGAAAATAAAAATTTGAAAAAGAAATTTGATTGCATGCATAAGGAAAATGATTCTTTCAAAAATAATATTGCATGTTTGGAAAAGAAAAGGAAGATTTGAAAAATGTGAATGTTTCCTTAATGTCCAATTAAATGATCTTTGTGAAGGAAACACTTGTTTGAAAAATAAAATTACTTTGGTGGAAAAACATAAAGAAATTGTTTTTCAAGAAAACTCTTGTTTAAAAAGAAAAATTTTTAAAAAAGAAAAAGAAAATGTTTCTAAAAAGAACAAGAAAATAGTTTTATATCTCATCTTGCTTTACATACCACCACAAATGAGATAAATAGTTTGAAAAATAAAATGGATTGTTTGAGCTCAACTTTGAGCTCATGTGCATTTAATCACTCTAGATTGGAGTATTTGTTTTCAAAGAAACAAACTCCACACATTCATGCACATCATCCTCGTCATGCATATGCTTATGTTGCACGTCATGATCACACTCACAACACATAAACATACTAAGGTGTACAAATGTACACATTGTGGCTGCAAAGGCCATTTAGCAAAATTTTGTTATGATAAGATAAATGTTTTAAATTTTGCTAAGAAAAATGTTTGGGTCCCTTATACGACTAACCCTCTAGGACCCAAGAAAAAATGAGTACTAAAACTCCCACCTTGTGTTTTTGATATAGGTGAGGGCTCTCATACGACGTGAGAGGGATGGTGTCTTGATGGTGGATGCACATAGACTTGATGGACACATATATAAATGCATCGCTATCAAGGAGGTTTGGTGGGACAACCACCATGTTTGGAGTTTTGGAACATAGTTCCTTAGTTGGTAACTATTTCTAAACTCTTATTTTATTTACATGCTTATTCATTTGTAATATCATAAAGCATGTTCATGTTTTATTTGTTTTATGTGCTTCATGTGGTAAATACTAATTTAAATGTAGTTTTTATCAAAACTTGTATTTATACATGTACAAATAGTGAGAACAAATTGATTCATATATGTTTGCACTTCATGCTCATTTGTACTCACTATATGCACATATATAGGCTAGTTTTGATGATTCTTTCATTTATACTTGTTTTGTCAATTTTCATGTTTTACCTCATGTATATGTAATTTTTATTCAAATCTAATAAATATACATGTATACCTGTGAGTCTCTTGCCTTCATGCAAATACCTTTAATAGACTCTTTTATGTTTGGGATATGTATGCATATTGTTAGATTTAGATAAATCATACATATACCTAGAAGTTTGTTTTGTTTTAATGAAAAATAAATCTTCATGTTTTGTTTGATAAAATAAAATGAATAATTTGTTTTGATCATTTTGAGCTTCATTGACTATTTCATGAAAATGCTAGTTACATGATTTTGAACACTCACACCTTATTTGTTTATTCATGACTTTGTTTCATGATTATTTTTAAGCTTTATGGACCATAAGTGCTTAATTTTTTGTGTATTTGGTATGATTCATGAAAAACATATGATTTGGTTTCATGTTTTTGAAGGATCTTTAACTAGTTTTTCAAAAATTAATTTAACTAGTTATTTACTCTTCAATGTTTATGAGATATACACATGATCCTATTATTGTTTTAATTGGTATCATTGAATCGTTTCAATTGGTATCAATTTGACTCTATTTTTATATATACTCATATTTTTTTTCTTATATATGTATGTATCAATTTCAATTGGTATACTCATTTTTTTTCATACATATATATGACTTATTTGTGCTTGAGTTAAAATTGTTTTATATATTTAAAGCACAAAGTTGTTTATGATAAGAAAATAAAATTTTAAGAAAAATTCTCAAGATTTGTTTTATTGAGAAAATTCAAAATTTTGTTTTATAAGAAAAATCAAAAGATTTTTGAGTTGTATTGCCCATATGCAAGGAGAGCTTAACATCTCTTCTACATATAAATTCATGTTGAGTGTATTGTATATTGAGGAGCTTGACAACTCTTCTTGATGTGGTACACGTGTGTAGGGGGAGCTTCACATCTCCTCTTATGCATTACATAATATGTGTTATGTGAATTGGGGCTTGTCATCCCTTCTTCATGTAATGCATATGTGTAGGGAAGCAACTTAACGTCTTCCTCTTCATGAATGTATATCGCATATAATTCTTTATTGATTTGAGTTTACCCCTTCATTGGTACTTTGTTTCGGACAAAAAGGGGGAGAAAAATTTATTGGTTTTGTTTTTACTTTAACCCCTTTGTTGATGATTGACAAAAAGGGGGAGAAGTATTTGAGATATATGCATGTTTTCCTTGCTTAAGGGGGAGAAGAATTTTTTTCCTTGCTTAAAGGGGAGTATTATTTGTGTTTATGCATATATGTTTGTTTTGCAAATAGGAGAAAAAGAATTTGATTTGTTTTATGCTTGATTGGCATGTTTATCTCCTAGATTTGCATACATGTTTATGAGCATACATTGCATATTTATTTGTTTATTTGTTATGCATGAGTTAAGGGGGAGCTTCTTTGGAGCTTTACTTTAATCCATGCATATATAATGTAAGATCCCTAGCTAGTAATACAGTATTTTCATTTTTCTAAAAGTATTTATTTTGAATTACTGATTATTTTTATTTCATCAACTTGATTTATTATTTTTCTTCTTGTGATTATTTCTATTATTAAATATGGGAATTTATTTTTAAGATAGTAAATGGTAATTTGGTATTATGTTTACCGTTATTTATCATTGACATTTCTTTTGCTAAATTATTATTATTATTTCATTTCCATTAGTTGTTAATATTATAATAGTTATTTCTATTATCAATATTTTATTATGATTATTTGTTGCTATTACGAATATTGATTGATATTATTGGTAGTGGATATTCTATTATCATTTCGTTGTTAATTATTTTTATTATTATTATTAGTGCTACCATTATTTTATTTATTTTAATATTAGTATTATTAGTGATGTTAATTTCTTTATTTCTATTGCTATAGTTGTTCCGATTATTATGTTTGTTTAGTAGTAGCATTATTTCCTTTCTCTTGTATCCTTGATTCTACCCATACCCGTTGTCACAATCCATACCCACATCCAATAGGTTATCTCTCTACCCATACCCATTAGATAAGCCCAATCCAACCCGAAACCCATTATTGGATTCCTAATCCTACCTACTACCCATATCTATTTGGAGCCAACCCGCAACCCGTTACCCATACCCAATAACCCAACCCAATATCTCTCTCCTTCATATAACCTTCTCTAATTAACCCTAATCAAAACCAATCTAATCTCCTCCTCATCCAAACGCAGCCGCCCCCTTTCGTCAGCGGCACCTCCACCAGACCAGCACCCAGATCGCCGGATCTCCCTCCTCGGCTTCTGGTGGCGCGCAGCAGCCATCGGACCGCCCCTCTCCACCAGCAGGCCGCAGGTCTCCTCTTTTCTCCGGCAGCACCCCGCGCACGAGAGCCCCTTCCCGGATCTCCTCCACCTCAATGGCCGGAGCTCCTCATGGCAGCCATGCCTAGCCGCTCCCCCCTCTCCCCCGGCGGATCCAGCAGCCACCAGCGCCCAGGCCAGCGCGTCTGACCCAGATCCAGGCTGCCCCTTGCTGGCAACGTACAACCCATGGCAGTGCCCTCTTCGCCTCAGTCAAGTCGTGATCATCCCCGTGGCCGCCCCAACCTCTTCCCTGGCCGAGTAACCAGCGCCCACCTGCCTCCTTGACGCGCCAATCAGCAGCGGCAATGGCAACTCCACAGCAGCCCCAGCAGCAAGGCCGTGAGTCCCCTCTTCTCTTCTCCTTTAATTAAATGTATACATGTGTGTATGGGTTAATTAAATGATTAAGTGTATTTAGTATAAAGTTGCATGTGTATGGGTAGCTTAAGTGCGTTTGTGTTACAACATTATAGTATATATGTGCATCATTTAATGTGAGTTTACTAATTCATATTTGTTTGGTTGTGTTTGCGGCAAATCCTTACTCCGAACCATTTTCGGGCTCTCCGCGGGATGCCGTTGATCGACGTCGGCGAGCGTGAGCGCACCCCACGCCCTTCACGGCGAGTTGCTCTATCCAGCGACACCCTCCGCGACCCCGGACGCCTCCGTCGGAGCCTCCATCGGTGCGCCGCAAAACACCTCATTGCTTGAGTAATTCTCCCTCTTTCTATTTATTTCCCCCTTTACATATTAGATAATATTTAAATAAGTAGTGGAGACTATTATTGTTTGTTTACTGATAGAGTAGGTGACTGGGAAGAAACTAAAAGGATGAAAGCTGCAGTATTAGTTTTTCAGGCAATAGTCAAGTGACTTGGATTAATTTAGGCTTGATTATTAATTTGTTTCCTTGTGGAGTCTGAACACAGTTTACTAGCCAGTGAAGTCAAGTGCTGCACAAGGTTTTGAGAGAATCAATCAACTGACTAATTTTGTCGTGGATCCGATACACAAGCGATTCGAAGACCGATCCATGGGATGAGCCGTAGATCAGTACTGGTTCGTACAGTGAACACCAGACGGCGATTCGGTTCCGAAACCGCGTCATTTCATGTGAGTGTTCATTCTTATGTATTTATCGTTGTTGGAATGCTTTACTTGTTGCCTTTATCATTTTATGTAACTTTCCATTATATTTTACTAGTTTGATGACTTGTACCAGTTCATGAGACATATATGATTGTCCACCTTATTCATGTAGTTGATATTTGCTTGTATTAGCGTTATTCCATGTGTTGGTAGTTTGTCTCTGTTGGCTTAGGCCTAGTTTTATATACCTTTAGACTGTGACTTGACTCGATCTATTGACTGGATAGATTAAGTACATAGTTGAGTATCAGATATATGAGGATCTTGTATTTGGACATTGGGATATTAGAGTTATATCATTTCATGAATAAGTTGATTACTGTTTCGGACTGGGACTAATTGTAAAGGAACTCGGACTGTATACTAGATTGATCTTATGTTGGATTGGTTCGTGATTGTGATATATGATCTACAATTTATTTGAACAATTAGCAGACTTGATATCCCTTACTTGATGATAATTCAGTTAATAATTTATTCGGGTAATTGAGGACATATTAGATGTGATCTTACTTTATTAAAAGATAGAGTTCTTGACGATTGGACTTATTCAGAGTTGGACTGAACTTGAGTTATAGATGACATTGGATTTACATTCTTTATGATAAAGCCTGATATGCATTAAGATGAGATTGACATATTTCATGTGGAATACTACTCAGACTTGTTATTCTTTTATTGGTAATAACATAGGTGATGATTCATTCAGATATTGATGATGGACTTGTTATGATGTTAGAGACTGGATTACTCGATTCTTGGATTAGTATATGGACTTAGTTGGAGTTTGGATTGATCTGGGATTTATGTTATTTACATTGAATATCGTTCAGTATTCAGATGTTACTGATTTGTTGGATTGTGACCAGATGTGTGGATATCTTACCTTGACTTCGATATGTGATATCATGTTGGTTTTGGATTATTAGAAGTTAAAGTTCCAAGATATATCAACTGATTGGATTATAGAGTATGATGAGTAGTTGGTATTGACTCGTGAGTGGACTTATGTTAGATTGTAGTTCTTTGAGGATGTTTCCTATTTAATATGATTGTGGAGTATGTTGATTTGTTGATCTCGAGGACACACCATGTGCTTTATGTATAGTTATTGATTACTTCGGTTAATAGAAATTGAGTTATTATGATGGTGATCTATTCGATATCAGTGATCTTATTTTTCAGAGTGATCAGATGGCAGTTATCAGTTTATCAGTTGGTGAGATCATTTGTTGGTGATCACATGACGTGTTCATAGTTTATAGTAGTTGTCAGGTGTTTGTATCAGTTACTAGTTGTTTGTGACACTATTGTGTTAGTTGCTATATCTCCAGTATCTTATCACAGTTGTCAGATATCACAGTTGTCGGATATCATAGTTGTCGGATATCATAGTTGTCAGATATCATCAGTTGTCAGTTGTCAGATTATCAGCTAGTATTGACATCGGCAGTTGTTGGAGATATTGGTTACTATTACAAATAACTTATTGATTGTTTATTAATAAAAGACACCATAACCCGGGGAAAAGGGGTAATTGCCTGATGATGCATGTCGTGTATTTGGAAGGATTCTTATGGTACCGAGTTGTGGGTTCCAACCATGGGGAACCAGGGTAGTACTGGCTACCCATTCAGTTGTCAGTTGTCAGGGCTATGCCCAGATTACGGCGCCACACTAGTTGTCTTTCGTGTGGGGCTGTGGTCTTCAGTTGTCAGAGCCTTGCGGCTTGTCCTGGTTCAGCGCCAGGGGTGTTAGACCGTGGTACCGGGCATGCACGGTACTCTTCCAAAACACATGCACTACATTGGCAGGCAGTTACAACAACGATAACATTGTTTGATATGTGGGAAAACGGCTGTGGTATGGGACACAGCTAAGTACTGCATTAGTTAGGTTAATAATAACCAACCAGACTAGTGACATATAGGTTACACATCAGACATCAGCTATTAGTCTACATTTGAGATAGTTGACCTTTATATCAGTTGTTAGTTACAGTTGTGATAGTTGTCTTATATCTTTGTTCATGCTGTTATCAGTTATACTTCAGTTCAGTTACTTTATTATGTTATTCAGTTGTCTTATATCTTCAGTTGTTCTTGATATTTCTTCATGCACATGTTTATATGCACGAGCTTTCCCTTTACACACACACTCACCATGGTCGCTTTCTGACGACCCTGGATTTGCACGTCCAGATATTGGACGGTTTGTTCCTATTGTGCAGGTGTACGATGAGACTGTACGCTTCGCGAATAGCTGGAGCTTCTCTCTATTCTATTCTGGTACTCTTTATCTTTCTAGCTTTCGTATTATTTCCTGATGCTTGTTATATCAGATTCAGTTCTTATTCCAGTCATTATTCTAGCTCTTCATTTTTATATCATGCGTGGTTGTTTATATGTGGCATTGCAGTATTTATTACAGTTAGATTTATTATAGCTTGTTTCAGGTTACTTAAGGCTTAGCGCGTATACGTGAGGGATTTTCCTTGCGTATATGCGTCGCCGACTCGTGTCGCGTCTCCGCTCCAACGTATTTTGGGAAGCGGGGCGTGACATATAACTTCATGAGTTTTGTCATTATCAAAAGGGGGAGATTGTTGGCCCGAAGGCCCATCACTCTAGTTTTGATGATGATCACTCATGTAGTTATAGTACTAATGATCTTGTGTTTAATTAGTGACAGATTTATGATCAAGATCTTAGTAGGTGCATAGCTTCAATAAAAGATTTGAAGTCAAGTTTTGGAGCTAGCACGGTTTGATCCAAGAGCCATTGGATCATGTTTGGACCAAGTCAAGAAGATGAGAAGGCTTCAAGTGAAGACTTCAAGAAGATGAAGACTTGTGTCTAGGTTTGTTTTTTATGAGATTTTGTTTTAGTTAAATGTAAAGGATAGAATAGTTGGTGGATTGCTCAAGTACATACACACACACACTCTTGATAGTTTTGTTTTTACAAAAGATTTTCTTTTAGAAAAATACATGCTTGGTTTTTGGTATTCAAGTTTATATGTTTTAACCAAAATCATGTTTAGAGCTTAATGTCAAAAACATAGATATTTCACCATGTTTGTGTAGTGGATCATATCCATACACACTATGCTTCAAATGAGTTTAAATATCTTGTTTTTGTGTTTGGTGAAGTTTTGGAAAAACAAGTTTTGAAAAATCAAGTTTGGAAAAATACTGTTTTTATTTGAGCCAATTTTTTCATATTACAAAAATAGTCCAAAACATTTGTAACATGCTTGATTTTGTGCAAGCATGTTTGTTTATCAAAGTATATTGGTAAAACTATTTTTGTAGATTTTTTCTATATTTTATGGGATTTTATTTAAGCCAAAAAGACCTAGTTTTAATCCCTTAACTATGCTTCCTGGCTTCAGCCGGTCGACCGGGATGGTCGACCGCAGCTTGAAGTCGGCCGACCTTCACGGTCGACCGACGTGCACAGACGTGCACGCCAGTTCTGGCAGGAGGGCCGGTCGACCGACCCAGTCGACCGACCAGAGAGCTCTGCTCTCTGGAAAGGCCCCGGTCGACCGACCGGTCGACCGGACAGAGAGGCTTGCTCTCTGTATCCTGGCCTCGGTCGACCGACCGGTCGACCGATGGCACAACGGTCTGAAATATGACCGTTGGCCGGTCGACCGACAGTTCTGTCAGACCCCAACGGCTAGTTTTTCTAGCCCTATAAATTTGGGGGTTTGGGCATTGTTTTTCTCTAAGATTTCTAGTGGACTTTGAGCCAGTTTTTCCCACTTCTTTAAAAGAGTTTTCTCCACTAAATTGAGAGTTAATACTTCCAATTAAAAGGAGAGTTTTTATCAAGAGTGTTAAAAGAAATTTTATTGAGTTTTCCTCCATTCTCATCCTTGTTTTTCTCACACAAACACTTGAGCTATCTATTGCTATATCTACCCTATAGGGAGTTTTATTGTGAGAGTGTTTATTGGTGATCAAAGTGTTTAGATCACCAAGAGATCTTTTCTTGTTTCTTGAGGAGGCGGACGAGTGCGTTCGCGGTTGTTTTGAGTTCGTGTGTGAACTCTTTATTTGAGGTGCGGCCTCGGCGAGCTTGTGGGGCTTGCGGTGTGTACGAGACTAGGGAGTCTGAGGGCTTGTAGGTGTTGCGGCACCGAGGAGTGATCCATTGGGATCGAGCATAGTGGAAATCCTTCGTGTGTCGAAGGCGGGGATGTAGAGCAAGTGTGCTCGAACCTCGAAACAAATCCCTTGTGTTTGCGATTGCTCTTACTCTCTCTCTCTCCCTTATTGTTTTATATCTTGCATGCCTCTATTGCTTTCATATTTATATGCTTGATATACTTGTGTGCTCATATTGATATACTTGCTTGGGGATTGTTTGCTAACACTTGTATTTAACCAAGAGAGCCAACGCGGCACCTCAACCCTTATCTAAGGGAATCTAGAGGAGTTAGTCCAGAGCCCTTCACGGGGAATTCGGCTACACTCTTGTGTTATACGTGGTGTTTAGTTTAAATTGTTTGTTTAGGTCATAATAGTTTTAATTCCACATTATTTGGCATTTAGTGACCATAAGATTAGCCATCACCTATTCACCCCCCCTCTAGGTGATCCTACAATTTTCAGTCTTTATTTTAATCCCCAAAAATTGTGTAAGCGTGAAGTGCATATATCTAAGACAAAAAATTCAACATCAAATGATCTTTTCAATCTTATTTTCTTATCCTAAAATTTAAATAAGATCCATTACTTTGACTCGGTTTAAGAATTCATAATTTTAGGTCTTTTTAATCCTAAGATCCTCTTAATTTTCTTAAAAATAAATCAAAACTATTTCTCCTATTTCAAAAAATTTTATAAAATGAAAAGAAAAGAGTTACTATGCAAAAGAAAAATCTAAAAAATTTCTAAAAAGAAGTGTAAAAGAAAGAAAATTTAAAACTAATTATGTTAGTAAATCCTCCCCTACACTTATCTCATGCATTGTCCTCAATGCAACGTAAATGTGTATATGCATGAAATAAAATAGGGAAGGAAAAATTACCTCAGGGTGGTGGTTCCGGCGGTGGTCTGATTGGTCCACAAAATGCGATCCAATTCAAAGATTGTGGATCTTGCAGGAACCCACCAATGACCTCTCGAATACAACCCATTAAAAGAATGATTGAGTGAATGGTCTTATTTAAAAAATTATCCCCATTCAATTTTTAATTTTTAAAATAATTCTTGAGTCATTTTGTTTAACACTTTTGTCCAACAATGAAGTAAGGAACAAATACCGACTCGAAAAGTTGACTTAGATCAAGTCTAGATTCAAAAGTAGGAGTCAAAATTGATTCAAAAATGGGGTCTAAACCAAAAAAATTGATGTTCACACACTTTCCCCATCAATGAAGTGTGATCATAAGATATTGGTGATTCAATTTCATGGTGTGCTGGTAAAAAATTTGTTGACTCTGGAATATAAAAAAAAATCTTGTGAAGATACCAGAGTCATTATTGAATTAAAAACTGGAATATAATTACCAACATGAGGTTCAAGATCACATTCATGTTTCAGGAAAGGGATAACTTGTCAAAATATCAATGTGACTTTCAAAACTTGGAGTTTGGTCAAGTTCAAATGGGTTGTTAAATTGAATCTTGGTTTCTAAAATTACATGATTCTTTGGTCCAATCGATAGAGTTAGGGCTATAAGTATTGGTCAAAGGTTGACAAGAAAGACTTTCCTCATTATCATTGATTAATTTGCTCATTATTGAGTCTAATCTACTGATAGGCCGAGTAACAAAATTTAGAGTCTGAATCATGTCTTCCATACTCTTTGCAATTGGTTCTTCTTAAAAAGGTGAGTATGGAAGTTGGTTTTGAAAATTGTGGTGAAGTCGTGAGTCCATCAGATTTTGTGATTATTGTTTAGACTCACGCAAGAATTCCATACTCAATCCAGGACTAATGGTTCTTCATTTTAAATTGGTGAGACTGGAAAAGATGAGTATCACTCTTGAAATTTGGTTGAGGTGATGAGTCCAACATATTTTGAAATTGTTGCACTGTTTCACAAAAGACTTCCAAACTTTTTTCTAGCTCAGATTTTTCTTCAATTGGATATTCTAGAAAAGGAGTATATGGAGTTTGATGTGGGAAGGATTGTGAATTGAGCAAATTTTAAGTTTATTGTTGGGACTTAAGCATGGCTTCCATACTCTATTCCATATCAGATTTTTCTTCAAAGGGTGGTTCTGCAAAAGGAGTGTAGTAAGCAAAATCAGAGAATGAATATTGTGGACAAGGTGGTTGAAAATTTGATTCGAGGGAGGTGAATCCTCATGAACTCTATGAAAATTAGAAATTATTTTAAAAATCTTGGTTATACGATTGAGGGGATGGGTCATATTGAGTTGGATAATCTCAGTCCAGCCTATATGGTTGGTTAATGTTGTACATAGTCGGGTTGGAGTTATCCGAGTCAAATGATGTCAGGGTGAAATATGAATTCATATTAGAATTAAAAGAATTATTGTTGAAATCTATTTCACAAACAAACAGAAACCAAAAAAAAGAGAAAAGCAAACAAACAAAAAAGAAAGAAAGAAAAAGCAAAACCAAGGCTATATTAGGGTTGACCTAGACCTAGATAACTCCTAACTGGTTAGACTGTCCACGGGCTACATTGTAGGAATCTGACCATAAGTTAATCGGTCAGGTAAGGGCAAGATCATTGAGAGGTATCCGTGCCGTAACAACGGGCCTAATTATGTCAAATCACTGTTCTTCGAGATTTCGCCTCTCAATCCCCAACCTTTGACACCAATTTGACAAGAGTTAAATTCTAACAACTTCTCTCTTAGGTCAATCTCTTAAATGAGTCCGAGATGTCCCTAGGGGCCAACGTCTAACAAATTTTATTTAGGCTTGGGTTGTGTGAGTGGAGGTAATTTTTAGGTTAAGAAAGGGTAATGACTTCCCCACCTTATCTTGTATTGGGTTTTACCCTTAAGTCCGATTCGTGCAAGTGTGCAATATAAAAAAGAATAAATACACAAAGCAAGTGAATCACCCACGTGTTTGTCCTATGCTCTATGCAATGTCATATGTACACCTCGGTTCAGATCACAACAACAGAAGAATAAAATATAGTATATTAGAATGAAAATTAACAAGTGCCTAGATGTAAATGTCAAAACCGTATTAAAATATCCAATTATCGTATTTTAGTTCTTAAAATTATTACAATGCACATGTAATATAAACATAAACTAGCAGCAGAATATAACAATATACAATAATTTACCCAACCACACAAAAGCAAGTGTGGACTTTTGCAATACTAAAAATTTACCTTCACACCAAAAACAAAGAAGAAAAGTTAACAAAAACGTGAAATCAAACCGTTCCCATGCCCGGCAACGGTGCCAAAATTTGATCGGGGCAAATCGCACACAGAAAGTGTTGTTTTGAAATCAAGCAATAAAAGTGTATGTTCTTTGGCTTTCTCGATACTTCCGTTATAGCATAGAGACTAAACGGGTCGAATCCACAGGGACAGAAAGCGATAGAAGCTTTACTGGTCGATTCACGTGTGTGTTAAGTGTTCTTTCAAAGTTTTAAGGAATCAAAAGAAAAGAAAACAAAGAATGAAAGAGAAGTGTACGGTGGAAACAAAGATAGAAATATTGAAGAAAAAGTATTTTTGGTATTTGATATATTTCTAAAACAAAGTAAAAAGGGAAAGAAAACTCATGGCTTCTAACTACTAATGGTTCCAATAGCCATGCTAACTTCTTAGTGATAGTTAGCTCACATGTATCTTTCACCATCACTAGTCCTTGGTTCAAGAGTGTTTCAAAGCATGACCCATAAGATCACTTTTACATCCAACTCAACAATAAGTGTAAGCTACAATTTAACCATCAAAACTAAACTAAAACATGCATGAAATAAAGTAATATTAGCTTATTAGAGAGTTAGATATTAGAGTGTTAGAATCCATTTTCATGAGCCATCAATGGCTCTCTCAAGAGTAAAGCCAAGTAGAGGCTATTAGATTCATGTAGATTATTAAGTAAGGAGTTAGTAAGTTAGTGGTTACTAGTTAGTTGTCATGAGAGAAAATTAGCTAAGCATATAAAAAGAGTTAGAGTGTAACAACCTGTTACTAGAATACGTACTTCATTGTGTATTCAGACTTTCTGATTGTATTTTTTGATTTACTTCCTGTATTTATTTTTATTTTATGATTATTTATGTGATCATTTTGCATTGGATCCGGATTCGTGAACTCGGAGTCAGCCTCAGTCTGAATCGGGGACCTGATCCCAGTGTACTGATCAATTTGACATATCTGATAGTTTGATTTGGCCAATTTAATTTCAAATACTATTTTCTAATATTATAGATTTTTCATGATTTCTAGATTTTTCCTGAATTATTTTTATAAAAATCCTAAAATCGGATTAATCAGTACCGCTGCTTTATTCCCAGATTTTTAATTTACAAATGGAGTAAAATTTTGAGAAATTTCTTTCATATATTTTCTTAGAATAATATTTACGATCTTAATACATTTTTTAGAGATTTTCAGAATTTAACAGTTTTCGGCCAGATTTGGTGTCGACCGATGTCGGCGGTCGATTTCAAGATTTTTAATTTTAAAATTGTAAAGAATTTCTTGAAATAGATGTTATCATGATTTTTAGAATAATATTCTTAATTTTTGAAACATTTGCGGGTTGTTCTGAGATACTTAATTTTCAGACGATTCTGCTATTTTTCCGAAAGTTTTAAGCATCCGCAACCGAATCCGGGAATTCGTCACTCAAATTATTTTCACTTTTTCTTTCAATCAAATATTTTTATTTTTTTTCTCTTCTGTTCTTTTTTCTTTTTTTGCTTCCTTCATTTTCCTTTCACCATATTCTAAAACCTTCTCCATTCTTCCATTATATTCTACACCTTTCCATCAAAATATCTCCAAAAATATTTCTAACCACTCAACACCCTCTCCCATCACCCATGGCCGGCCAAAGCCACCTCACCCCTCTCCATTTTATAAAAAACCCCTAACCCTAATCCTTTTTCTTCTCCTTTAACTCCAACTCCAAAAACACCTCCATTTCTTTCTCCTTTCACCTTCATTCCTCCATCAAAAGCCTAATCACCACCAATTCCTCCTTCATCTCCACCACAACTACAACAACTGCAACTTCGACAACCCCTTTCATCATCTTCTTCCTCTTCCATCTCCATTTATTCCACCATAACTCCAAAATTCCACCAAAATCCCACCATCTCCTTTACCTTCTCCAAAACAACCACCGCCTATAAATCCCTCCACAAAATCATCACTCCACCACCTATCCCCAGGTTGGCCACCATGCTTGGCTAGGGGCCGAGTTCCTCCTCCCCAGCGATGTCTGCGGCGACCATTCTGGTGACCATTCTGGCGATCATTCTGGCGACAACATCAACGACAACACCAACGTCATCACCACCCTCTTTACTACACCATCTTCATTACCATCTCTTCTGCTCTTCTCAACCACCACCACCATCACTATCACCACCATAACACCGCCGCATCACCACCATTTTAAGCTCCTACATCACCCTCTCCATTTCTCCATCTCCTTCCTTTTCATTCTCCTACAAAAATCACCACCACCACTACAAATTCTCCATCTTAACCACCACCTCTTCTATTTCCTTCCCCATCACCACCATCTTCACTTTCACCATCACAACACCACCTCCATCACCCTTACTTCAACTCCAATATCACCTTAAACATCATCTCCTTCACTTTCCTTTTCTTTCTCCATCAAAATCCACATCACCACCAAATAACACCACCACCAACGCCATCACCCTTTCTTTCTTCTCTTCCTCCTCCTCCTTGAGGCCGACCACCTCCTTGGCCACCCTAGGAGACTAGAGCACCTCCCTAGGGCCAGTGGCCACCAAGGGGCCAAGCCCCCGTTAGTCTCTCGCTTTGGTGTTTCCCCGCTACGGTGTTCGTGCGTGTAGCTTTCTGGAGTTCCCGCAATTTTCATCATGTTTGTATTTAGGCGAGTGTTTTTTCTCATCTCGTCGAGCTTGTACTGTATTTGGGTTTGTGATGTATTTGCATAAGTGGTCCTGTGTATTTATACTATCTTGTATACATGTATCGGTATCATGTGTTGTATCCATGTACGAATGCTTGTAATAGTGTAAACGATATGATATTTGTGCACTTGTTGGTACTAATCATGCAGGTACTCATGTATAGCCTTCAGGACTTCTGCCCACTCTCGGGCTAGCTACCCAATTGGTCTAGGCCTTGCACCCTTATGGTTTTGTGGTAATTACCGAGGGTGCGCTTAGACCCCGGGCTTACTTCAGCCCTTA
Source organism: Agave tequilana (assembly GCA_038442645.1). Taxonomy (NCBI): domain Eukaryota; kingdom Viridiplantae; phylum Streptophyta; class Magnoliopsida; order Asparagales; family Asparagaceae; genus Agave; species Agave tequilana. Next base: position 22,771 of record JAVJIF010005485.1, read on the forward strand.
TGGACTTACACACAACCTTCGGGCTTCATACACTATAGACTAGCTACTGCCTGTTTATATACTTGATTGCGTAGTACTAATATTTCGTGCAGATACTCTTGTACCGACTCTGGGTTTCTGCCCACTCCTGGGCTGGCTACCCAACTGGTTTTATTCCTGCACCCTTATGGGTTTCGTGGTAGCTGCTGAGAGTGCGCCTAGATCCCGATCGTACTTTAGCCTCTGGCTCCGACTACTTTCTCGAAAGAGGAGTGCGCTTAAACTGTTAAGTCTCTCAGCTACGCCTGTTAGGCATGCTTAGGGCTCGGCGCTTTATTCACTAGATTTTCTTAGGCGAGATGATGCCAGATTTTCTACTCGCATCTTAAGTCGAGTCCTCCCGGTAATTTCGCCAAGCGCTTTAGTGACTAAACACTGTTCGCTGTCCGTGCCTCCAGCTTGCTCAGCTCTGCTTGATTGTACTTAGCTATTACTCTATCATTTGCCGTGTATATGCTTGATATGTTAACACTTGACATGCTATTACTTGATACCTGTCATCTACATGCTATTCTCTGACATCTGTCTGTATCACTTGACAACCGATGTGTTACCACCTGACACCTGACATGCTACTACTTGACACTTGTTCCCTGTTATGACATAACTTATCACCTGCCATCTTTCATGTTAACACTTGACCTGTGATTATCACATTTATGGGAATCCTGCCGTATTATCCTGTATTATATACAATGAACTGTTCTCCTGTGTTATATACAATAACCTATTTTCCTGTATTATATATAGTGACCTGTACTTCTATTACACATGTATTCATGTACTCCTGAATTCCTTATCTGTTCTGCTATTCCCATAAATTGATAATTATATAATAAATTATAATAAGACAACTTGTACCTGGTTTGGAGAAAACAGATGGGTCCTGAATAGTCATATTTATGGAGGTCTTATCGAGTCATGCGTGACCACATACTTGATGGGATCACCTGGCGGCCTCCAGGAATTCTGTGGGGTGTGCTGACCCCTACTCCTATTTATTTCTGCTGAGTATGCACACACTCTAGGCCTATTTCTATGGGATCTGCGGTACTCTATTCTTGTTCGAGCGTACAATAAGTTCCGGTACTGAGCGGTACGTTCTGGCTCAGCACCGGATACTCCTGGACCGTTGTCCCGGGCATGTACAGGGCCCAATCTAAACATGGTTCGTCGAACTTCATCAGTTTTCAAATAACTTGCTCTATAAGTTGTAAGTGAAAGTATGTGGATGAGGCGCATACTAAAGCCTACAACTTAGACGGCCCCAATATGATAAGATGCCAATATACAATTTTTTGTGTTATTTTGTAACTCGGGTTGTATATGCTCGGATTACGGTAACATGGGATAAATGTATATAGATGAGGATTTTCTTATTTGGATTATTCCTTTCATATACTAGTCTCATAGAGCCGTGATCTAAGCTTGTACGATTGGTTTTGCTCGTATTCAGTTTTATCAATTTTATCAGTTTTTATTAGTTTAGGAGATATCTGGTGTTGCCTTATCTACTTTACTTCTCGCCCTGTTCTTATCATATTATACCATGCATGTTCCCTACTTGATAATAATTAATGTCTCTCTACTTGCTCCGGTATGCCTGTGCTCATGATATGATTTTCAATGCATGCTTATGACTTGGATTTATCGATACACCTGTGCTAATCTATGCATGCCATTTGGCATTCGCATCACCACTCGTTAGAGAGTTCTGACTCCCCTGGATCCTCATGTCCAGATCTCGGAGCATGGAGTTTGTGAATTTTCCTAGATGCTGATCAAAGGTGTGCAACTGAAGCGTGAATCATCGGCAGACCAGTCCGAGGCCCTATTCTTCTAGGCCCTCTTTCTCGGCTCTAGAGTTTTCCTGATTATGACTCTGAGCCTCCTTTTGTACAGTTCATGATTGTACATCACTTTGTATTCTCGCATTTGTGCCTATCAGTGATGTAATATTCTTGTAATATTGTGTAACATCCTGTGGTAACTTTATAATTGTACTCATATATTGGAATGTATAATGCACCACATATTTTTGAACTCTGATTCTTACCTGTACTGATGCTTAGCATATATACGTGAGGGTATCTTTGACCTACGTATATACGTCGCAGTAACGTCTTTGTACCTATGAGATCGGGGCGTTACAGGATGGTATCAGAGCCTAGGTTCTCACATCCTCAGTACGTCTAGACGGCAAATTAATGATAAAGAAATTTGCAATTGGAATACCTGAGTCCTGGTTATACAATCCAACTATAAGTGTAGAGTTATCTTTCCTTTCTTGATCATCCTTCCTTTTATTCCTAATCCCTTCCAACTTTTCATTGTTTTGGTTTTTCGTAGCCTTTATACCAACTTAAGATATGGATAGACTGAGAATGTGGCGGCAAGTAAGTTATGGTCTACTCTCCTCTAGTTCTGGTACTCTTCTGATTTCGGTGCGTCGCGATTCTTTATGTCGGGGATTCTATGAAGTTCGAGTATTCTCTAAATATTCATCTGTAGACAGATTACTATTCAGAAGACGGTTATTCTGTGGTTGCATCATTCAATATTCAGAGTTCTTAATTATCGGTTTTCTTTATGCCTACTGAAGTTCTGGAGCTATTCTTTTAACAGCTGACATCAGCTCTTTATTATTACAGTTCATCAGAAGAATTGTACAATATGAAGTGCAGAAGATGTCTATGACCAAAACTATAGATCAATCGACTATGAACATTACCCTTAGTTATTCATATCTTTACTGGTATAAATTTCCGTCAATGTCCTTTTTGTGTTCATTTTACCCTTTATCGAAATTGCAAGAACGCAATTTTTGTAAGGAGGATGGAATGTAACACCCCGTTCCTGGAATACGTACTTCATTGCGTATTCAGATTTTTTTTGATCATATTTTTTTGATTTACTTCATGTATTTGTTTTTATTTTATGATTATTTTTGTGACATTTTGCATTGGATCTAGATTCTTGAACTCGGAGTCAGCCCTAGTCTGAAACAGGGGCCCGATCCCAATATACTGATCGATTTGATATTTCTAGAGTTTGATTTGGCTAATTTCATTTCAAATATTATTTTCTATTATTATAGATTTTTCATGATTTTCTAGATTTTTTTCTTAATTATTTTTATAAAAACCCTAAAATCGGGATTAATCGGTACCGCTGGTTTATTTCTAGATTTTTAATTTACAAATAGAGTTAAATTTTGAGAAATCTCTTTTATATATTTTCTTAGAATAATATTTACTATCTTAATACATTTTTCGGAGATTTTTAGAATTTAACAGATTTCGGCCAGATTTGGTGTCGACTGATATAGACGGTCGATTTTAGGATTTTTAATTTGAAAATCATAAAGAATTTTTTGAAATGGATTTTACTATAATTCTTAAATATTATTCTTGATTTTTGAGAATTTTTTCGGATCATTCCGAGATACTTGATTTTCGAAAGATTCCGGTATTTTTACGAAAGTTTTCTGCATCCGTAACCGAATCCGGGGAATCCGCCGCTCAAATTATTTTCACTTTTTCTTCCAATCAAAATTTTTTCTTTTTTCTTTTTTCGTTTCCTTTTCTTTTTTCTTTTTTCCTTCCTTCCTTTTTCACCATATTCTAAAACCATCCCCATTCTTCCATTACATTCTACACCTTTCCACTAAAATACCTCCTCCAAAATATCCCTAACCACTCAACTGAAATCACCTAGAGGGGAGGGGGTGAATAGGTGATAATACTAATCAATGCACAAATTTAAAATGTTATGATGCAACGATCACCCGAAACAAGATTAGAAGCCGAATACCCCGTGAAGGGCTCTGAACTCCTTCCTTGTGATTCCTCTAGATAAGAGTTTGAGGTGCGCAATGCAATCTTATTGTATGAGTATTGATCGACAATATAGTAATGAATATAAAATATGTAAATAAAGCAAATAAACCAATCGCAAACACTGAGATTTGTTTCGAGGTTCGAGCACCCAGCTCTACGTCCCCGCCTTCACCCAGAAGGATTTCCAACCACTATAACTTTCACAAAGAATTACAACCACAAGGGAGTACCCAACTCCTTAATCACACTCCTCTAGTCCAGAGGTAGTGGAGCCACAAACACAAGAATATCTTGGTGATCAAAAGACCACAAACCCTCTTTTGAAAAACTTTTTCCCTTACAAAAACCCTAAAGAATGTGTAGGATTGAAGCTCAAGTTTTGTAAGTGAAAAAGAAAATGAAATTGAAGAGAGCTTTGAACAAAAAACTTCAGTAAAAAGAGAGAATTTTGAGCACAAAAACTGAGAGCAAAAACTTCTTTGAAAGCCTTTAAACTTGATTTCTTTTGTAAAGGATTGTTGTGATCACCTCAACCCTAATCATCCCCATTTATAGGATAAAGGTAGGGATTAAAGAGTAAACTGTTATAATGAATAATTAGGAAAGATTAGACCCAAATTCAGCCCTCAAATTCGTTTAGAGAGAAAAACCACGCTTTAAAACGTGTTTAATAAACTAGCCGTTAGGGCTGACATCAAGCTCACGGTCGACCGGCCGGTCGACCGGTTTTTCAAAAATTATAACCGTTGCCAGCCCACGGTCGACCCCGGTCGACCGTAACAAACAGAAACATGGGTGCTTTCAGTCGGCCGAAGCTCGGTCGACCGACATGGGGTCCGGTCGACCGACCAATCGACCGCGTAACGTGCACACATGCACACCCAAACGGTCAGAAGCCCGGTCGACCGCCTGGTCGACCGTCCTCACCTGAAATAGGGCCGGTCGACCGCAACAGGCCAAAAACAGTCTCTTTTGAAGAAATGGTTTTGAAGATCTTTAAAGTTTTTCAAATTAACTTTGATCAAAATTTTGTACACTATATTAAATAGAGTTTATAAGTATTAAGATATGTTTATAAAACTATATTATATATAAGAGAAATATCCTTCAAAAATCGTGTGCAAAAACTTATGTGTGGGGAAATATTTAGCTTCAACACTACACACTATCCTTTAAGAAACTAAAAATAATAAAAACTGAAAAAGAAAGTCCTGAGCCGAGTTACACCAAGCTAGAGCCTTCTCTCCTATGAAAAACGCTCTCTTGCGCCATTTGCCTTTAAGTGCCATTATCTTTGCAAAATACTTCAAAAAGCCATCATGACTAGTACAAACCTGAAACTCATTCTAAACAACTTATTAGTACCAAATAGCTTCTATGTGTTTTGTTATCATCAAAATTTAAACAAATAGAGAGTGTAACCTTTTGGGCCAACAATCTCCCGCTTTTTGATGATGATAAAACATATAGGTTATAACACAAGATATAATAAAAGAGAGGTAAAAACTCCCCCTCAAATTATACTATATTACACAAGTATAAAACAATCTATTATGAGAGAATTTTTGAAATAAGAAAAACATACACAAACAAGTTATGTCATGAAACAACAAACCATACCACAAAATCAGAACATAAATCAAAACACAAACTACATATTTCTCCCCCTTTTTGTTATACATCAAAAGGGGACAAATTTGCAAGAAAACTTTCTTATTCAACACACAAATATTAAGTTCACCACATATAAAAGAAAATCTATTATAATCAAGTGGTTTAGTGAAAATATCGGCAAGTTGCAAATCGGAAGAAACATAATCAATCTCAATATCACCTTTCTCAAAATGATCTCTAAGAAAGTGATATCTAATCTCAATGTACTTGGTCTTACTATGTTGATTTGCATTCTTAGTCATATAAATAGTACAAGTATTATCACAAAATTTTTTATATGGTCATAATGCAAATCATAATCAAGGAGAGTATGTTTCATCCAAAGGACTTATGCACAACAAGCCCCCGCCGCAACATACTCCGCCTCGGCGGTTGAGTGGGCTACCGAATTTTGTTTCTTGGAAGACCATGAAACAAGACAATTACTAAGAAATTGACATATTCCACTAGTACTCTTCCTATCCACTCTACAACCCGCATAGTCGGCATCCGAAAAACTCGTCATTGAGAAATCTCCAGTTTTCGGATACCAAAGATCCATTCAATAGTGCCCTTAATATAACGAATAATGCGTTTTACCGCAATTAAATGAGATTCTTTGGGACACGATTGGAATCTAACACAATGACACACACTAAACATAATATCCGGCCTACTAGCCGTTAAATATAACAAACTATCAATCATGCTTCTATACAATTTTATATCAACACACTTCCCTTGGTCGTCCTTATCAAGCTTGGTGGTGGTGGCCATGGGAGTGTTGCAAATTTTTGAGTCTTCAAGCCCAAATTTCTTGATGAGTTCCTTGAGTACTTGGCTTGACATATAAATATCCCATCACGCATTTGCTTGACTTGGAGTCTAAGAAAATAATTCAATTCACCCATTAATGACATCTCAAATTCACGTTGCATGCATTGTTCAAACTCCTTGCAAAGTAACTTATTAGTAGAACCAAAGATTATATCATCAACATATATTTGAACTATAAGAATGTCACTATCAACATGTTTAGTAAATAATGTGGTATCTACTTTGCCTTTAACAAAATCATTTGAAGGAAGAAAACTAGAAAGCCTTTCAAATTAACAAATTAACCGACATGGGGTCCGGTCGACTGGGTAACGTGCACACATGCACATCCAAACGGTCAAAAGCCCGGTCGACCACTCGGTCGACCGTCCTGACCTGAAACAGGTCCGGTCGAAGGTCCGGTCGACCGCAACAGGCCAAAAATAGTCTCTTTTGAAGAAATGGTTTTGAAGATCTTTAAAGTTTTTCAAATTAACTTTGATCAAAATTTTGTACACTATATTGTTGACACTTAAAAAAGACAAGATTCTTATTGGTCCGAACAATATCTAAACTTGTAGACATTTACAAAAGACAAGTGACAGATGAGCTGAAGACCAGTTTTCACCCGTCTCCAAGGGACAGGGAAGCAACTTGGACTCCACTGATCCAGCAAGCAGACAGTGAACCCGGATTGTTTCTAAACAGACCTCAGCAGGTCTAAAGATGCTAGCACTTAGCATTACATGAGCCCAAAGGGATATCCTCGCCTGAGAGGCTAAGATCATTCAACTTCGCATTAAAGCCATTTACAGCTCCGCCAGGAAATTAACTCATAGCTTCGCTTGAACTGCTGAAGAGTAACTCCGCAGATAGAGTTAGCTCCGCCTGAAGCCACGCGCAACTGCGCAGAAAGGGTATATGATAGCTTCGCAACAGATGACATCTAGCTTCGCTGAAGAAGCTTTCCTTTGACTTCGCCAGATACTGCCTCCAGCACCGCTGCGGGCAGCGCCGCTGCTGGTCTGCTATGGTCAACCCTTGACCAATCAAATCTCCAGATGAGATCAAATCTAATCAAGATCAAATCTGAGATCAAATTTGGCAGTTGATTGCCACAATCTCTTGACTCTTCTAAAACGAGTAAGAGGATCAGGGAAAATCTTCCAATTATATGGAAAGGATCAAAACAGATCAAGAGGATCAACCGACCTGCTACTTCTAGCTTCGCAGAAGCTGATCCTAGCCTCGCAGCAAGGCTACTTTCCAGATTTAAACAGATTGATTCAATCTGTTTTCATATTTTCAAGGGACAATTATACCCCTGTTCTCTCTATAAATAGAGGACCACCTTCAGAAGAAGAGGAACACACGCGATACGCTCGAGAGAGGACTCCACAAGCAGAGACTTCTTCACGACGCACCGTGCGCACAAGAATTCAGAGACTTTTAGAGAATTACTTCTCTAATCAGGGTGCTGATACCCTAATACCTTCTTCTCAAGGAATCTCCGGAACCATGCGAGAAGGAATTCCTAATTGAAGGCGGTTTTGAGAAGTAGTAAGAGGGTTCTACCAACCTTCTGTTCTCTGATTCCCCGAACCAGGCGAGAAGGGAATCTCATCGCTCGCATCGTCAAAGGGATAAAGTGGTCGCGCGCTGACCAGACTCCTATCGGCACACTTCTCCAGAATCTCTGAGGAGATTGATTGGTTGCTAATGTTGCATATCTAATGTTACATTTCCATACTTATTTTAGAATAAAAGCCTGCATTGTCCTAATTATTTGTCTAATTTATTTGCAGGCCCAATCCTTAAGGAGATGAAGAGAAATGAGCCCAAAAGCCCACCAGAATTCTGAATTAAATCAGAATTAATTCGCACTCACAAAATAGGGCAAAATCATGAGGTTAAAACCGGTTGAGAAGAATCCTCTCAGAATCGATCGGTTAAAGCCAAGAATCCAAGGTCATTTCGTCAGAATCCGGAGCTCAAACAACAAAACTAACAAAGGATAAAGCCAGAAGAAACCCCCGGAGAGACCCACCAACAGGGTGTGGCCATCTGGCCACACCCTGGCCGCGGAAACACGGCTTGGGCACGTTTCCGCGGCTTTGTTAGGGAGTTAGGGGGAGCGTTTGCTCCCCCGACCTCCCCGGGATTCTGGTTGTTGGGTTTTTGGCCTATAAAAGGGCAATTGTTGTGCTGAAATGGGAGGCCAAGGCAGATTAGGATTTAGCCTAGTTTTAATTCTTTGTAGTTTAGGTTTTTCTTTTCTTATTATGTAATTTGTATGTAACTTAGGGTAGAAGAAGATTCATGTAAGTAAGAGAGAGGGGCTGATGTTGAGAGTGACACCGACGATGTACCCTACTCCTTTCTTTCATTGTCTCAGCAAGTAATAAAGGTAAATGCTTTGTTTGTTTTCTATTCTGCTTTACTTTACATTTGTTTTACTTTCCTCTTCCTCTTCTACTTTACCTTGGTTGTATTTGTTGAGTGTACAAGTGAATTCCAAAGCAAGTATAACTAAGCTACGTGAGAGCCAGCGATAGTTCATGAAGACGTTCTCCTCTTCCAAGATCCGCATCACTTCGTTCTTCTTATGCTTGACGATATAATGTGCACAGGGACCGAGCGCGAGTTTATGATCTATGCGTTGAACGCCTCCGAAGCAAAAAGGTAGAACTTGCAAAAAGGTTTCCAAGTAAGTCATCAATCAACCTAGGTAAGTATCTCTTCACTTTTATTTCTTTCTTTTCTTTCTTAGTTTAGATCACCAACAACTTCTTCCAAATCGTTTTCATTCTTCTTTCCACTTCATTGTACATAGTCGCTTTCTTTTGTTTTCTGAATTTTCCACCTTCTTCATCTTCCATTTTCTTCTAACTTTAATATAACTTTCTTTTTCATTTTCATAACTTTAAAACAGAGAAGAACCTTCGCTTTTCTTCTTAACAATTTCAATAAAGAACTGTAACGCTTCCATCGCAAACCCTCCTTGTGGATCACGACCCGCATAGCCACTTACTATAGCGGAAGAATTGAGCACTTGCACATCTCCTTTCTTAAGTTCTATAATCTCGTATTTTGTGTGCAGTTTTGCCTCAATCAGAGATCTACTTATAATCTTTTAGAATACTTGTAATTTAGCTCCTCAACCCTTTTTATTGTAAGTTTTCCCCTTTGCAAATCAATGAAAAACAAGGTGGCGACTCCGCTGGGGAACGTATTCTCCACTGCCGAGAATCAAGTGTTGCAATGCGGCGAACAGACCTTCGGGTCTAACTCTGAAATCAGAAAAGCCGGTGCAGCCAGAGCCCCTCTGGCTAAATCTTCAAAGAAAGTCTCTGCGAAGATAGAAAAGGCTCCCGCGAACCTACTGCAGTTCTCTGGCGCAACAACGAAGCACGCCCGCAGCCCAGGTCATGCACTTTCGAGAACTTGGTGGTTCAGTTAGATCAAGAAAGATTTGAAGAAGTCCTCTCTGGGGGTGGCCTAATGCTTCGAGCGCGGAAGCATAGGAAGGTCTCCATGACCAAGGTTTCAGAACAGAAACCAGAAGCAGAATTCTGCCAACACCCTTCAACCTTGCGTGTCGCTGATCAGGTTCCATGCGAACCTAAGTATCCTCTGCCAAAGCAGATGTGGAGGCCTAAATAGAAGTCTCTGGGCAAAGCCTCAGGCGTAGTTACGCCAAAACCACGTCTCTCTCGCGAAGAAAAAGGCAAGATGCCTATCTGCTCCAACAATGCTGCCAGCCACGAAGTCACGACGGTAATCATACCGTCGCCCAATTCGAGAGCAGCAACGCCTTGCGCTGGCCTCGTTCTCATGAGCGAAGCTACTATATCACAGCGTACGCGCAGGGTTCATGGCCACGAAGCTAGAGCCAAAGTACTATCCAAGGCTAATCGCCTCCGCAGCAGCATAGCGGCCAAAGCACCACAGCATGCTCCGCTCTCCGGTTCGTCAAGCGCTAAGCTCGCGCTTTGTGGAGAAGTTAGAACTGAAGCACTATTCCGTGCTAATCCCTTCAGGGGGTAAAAGGAGCAGGACATCGTCCTATGCGCGATCCAAAAGAGCCTCTGCGCTGGATTGTTTGACAAATAAACAAATCTCTTCTTCCTGTTGTCAACAAGTGGGATGTCAGCTGGTGACAGTCCACTCAGTCCACTGCCGGCTGAGACCAATCTCCGGCACCTCTTCAGGACGACGATCAGTTTTTGATCGACTATCGGTACAGGCCCCGGTGAAACATCATAAAAGGAGCGTCTCGCGAGATCCACCCTCTGCATCCGTCAATATGACTGGAAGGGGACGAGAGCTGCGCGGAGGAAGACAAGCATCTGACGACACCCCTACAGCTCCTCAGATCTAGATTACAGCCCAGGCTTGGGCGAAGTCTTGGTGCATGAAGAGGGTGTTTTCTGAAACACCCGATCTAGGGTGGCGATACCCTACAGTTATGAACAGCCTTCTTCCTCAACGGCCCTAGCCTCGCCGGAGCCCAGGAGAGCGCTCTAACCATCGGATGAAGAAGATGAAGATAGTGGGTACGCTTCTTCAGTGACAGTTAGCTCAGTGCGAACAGACAGAGCGTCAGTCAACATGGCTGATAATGTTAACGACGACCTTCGTCGACGTTTGGAAGCTCAGGAGCAAACTTCCAAGACCCAGCAAGAAGCTCTGAACAATATTCAACAGATGCTTGCTCAACTCCTCAGCAATCGAAATAACAATAATGCCGGGAGCAATCACGACGAAGAGGAACATTTTAGCAATGATCAGCCAAAGATCGAGAAATCTAAGGAGGGTTCTTCTTTAGACACTGAAGTCCTTAAAGGTCTCCAAGCTCAAATTGCGTCCCTAGCTCAGAGGGATGAATTAAAGAAAGTAGGGGCAGTCCGTCCTTACCCATTGGAGTGGGATTCGATGCCATATCCACCGAAGTTCAAACCACCAACGTTGCATACGTATGATGGTAAGAGTTCACCAAATCAGCACATCTACTACTTCCGGTCTCAGACTGGTAATGTTATAAGCAACGATGCCATCATTGCTAAGCTGTTCATTGACACCTTAAAGGGGGTGGCATTTGACTGGTTCCGAAGTCTCCCTCCGGGCTCTACAATTCCTGGATGACCTGAAACCCGGTTTCTCTCTCGTTTCTATGAGGACGATACCGAAGTGACCATGGACAAGCTCCTCTCCAGCATACAGAAGAAGGGCGAATCTGTCCGTGACTACATTAAATGGTTCAGAAACTTATCCTTGATGTGCCCAGCAGGGATGCCACTACCCATGCTCTTACAGACATGTAGGCACAACTTCCTGGACCAAGTAGAAGTTCGCATGGGGGCTGTCAAGGCCCCACTTGGAAAGAATTGGTCGAACAAGCTGAGATAGCCGAAAAGTCGGCTAAAAAGTTCGAACCATCCACCCCTAGAGGCAAATGGGGTATGAACAGTAAAGGACGTAGCGACCTACCGCAGTCTTCTCAAGCCAAAGGGAAAGAGACTATGTCTGTGGAATTGTCCGGGGACGTGCAGTCGAAGGCTAAGAAGAGCGGCTTCAACAATCAGGAGCCTAAATTCCCTCCAAAACAGTACTCCTTCAAAGACGATCAGGTGGTCACGATATTCCATCTGCTCCACAAAGGGAATAAAATCAAGCTACCAGATGCTCGACGTCCTAATGAAATTGGACGCACAAATGATCCCAAATACTGTCTCTACTATAGGATGATTCACCATCCTACTGACAAGTGCTATGTCCTCAAGGACAGAATACAAGCCTTAATCGATGCCGGGGTTCTGACATTGAAGACAGAGCAGAAGAAAGTCACTGCCAATATGGTGGCTCTCGAATTCGGCAGTACCCAAAAGGTCACAGTTCCTGACAGGACTTATCCAGTACCTGCACCACGTTTGGAAGTCAAGCATCCTCCAGCTAAAACTCAAGATAATAAGGGTCTCGTTCCCTTAACATTGGAGACAGGGGAAGTCATGTGGATACACCCAGATCTCGTCCAACACGCACAGCGGGATTCAAAGGAGCCCAACTCAAAGGGCAAGTCTTGCAATGTCATCTCCATCCTGCCAGACGACGGCAATCTTACATCGGCTTCCCTCAGCGATTTAGAAGGAGAAAAGCATGCTTGCGCGACGCAAGCCGATGCGCCTCAACAGACGGGCACCCGATCCGAAAATCATACTTGAGGCAGTATGAAAAGTCTACTGATGAGAAATAACAGCAAACAACGTCAGTACAAATGCCAGCATCCGCTTCAATTCCAACCAAGGGAAAGAGAAGCTTAAAGAGGTCCGATTCGACCAAGTCCTGAAGAAACCTTTAGGACCAGGGCTTGACATGCCCTTCCGTTTTGACATATTGGCTCAGCTGGCTAATATCCCGGCTCATATCACAATACACGAGCTCCTTCGTCTCTCAAAAGAGACAAGAGAAGCACTCAGGGATGCGCTAGCCAATTCAGAATCCTTTCTGACATACATGCCAGAGGTCCCTAACGATGACGTTCAGACTCCTTGCCCAGAATGTCATCACACACAATCAAAGGTGCCCGCCATTACATTCACGGCGGAAGATATGCTTCTCAAAGACAACAAGCACGATCGACCTCTGTACTCACCGGACATATCGGTTCAACATGCATTGAAAGAGTACAAGTCGACCCGGGGTCTGCACTCAGCATCATCCCCAAAAGGTTACTTTACTTCCTCGGTATATCGCTGTATAGGTTGTCTGCAACCACCGCTACAATATACGGTTTCAATGCTGGGAGTAGTCATCCACTTGAAAAAATTCGACTCCGTTGCTGAATTGGGAGCCTGAAGTCAGAAGTGATGTGCTATGTCATTGATGCTGACACATCATATAACCTGCTACTAGACGACCATGGATCCACGCCAACTGGATCGTTCCCTCCACTCTGCACCAGTGCTTCAAATATGTTGAGGATGACGTGACAGTACGAACTGTCTTCGCTGAGAAGCAACCATTCAAAGGGGTGGAGAATTACTTCACTGACGCTCTCCTGTATCAAGAGGCTGGTGAAGCATCCAAAGAACCATTGCCAGATGATGATGAAAGTGGCAATGAGGCGGATTCAGAATCTGAAGCAGACATGCCAGCTATCTTGATTGGCGAACCAATTATAGCATGTCTTAATAATCCCAAATGTAATACTCCTTCTGAAGATGAAGGTGAATGGGTAATTAATGATAATATTTCTTTCGATTATCCCGCGAGTGTTGGACTGTTTGAATCCATTACGGATAGCTCTCTGCACATGCCTTTGCATAAACCAAGTGCGTCCAGTACACCCATAGAACCTGCAGAAGGAGCCGTTTTGGTGATCCCGCCATCCAAAGAAGGTTAGTTACCGATAATTTTCGGTAGAACCCAACCACGGGGACCCATAACCACAGATTCAAGTTCAGATTCAGATACTCCACAGTTCTTCCATTACATGCGGCCGGTGCACCATATTATGAAGAAAATGGGATACGACTTGAAGCATGGAGCGTGCCTGAATTTTGGAAAAGGAAGACACAGTTTGATGCGTAACTTTGTGCCAAAAGGAAGCCTGCAAATTACTATGATAGTACACGCAGGGGGTTGGGATACGTTACACCCACATCGCTAGCAACGGTTCAATGCAAAGATGACGAACCAATCCCATCACATTCAGCCTCATCCTTCGAATGGGACTCAGATGTCAGTGTGGAATGATGTTCGAAAACCTCACCGTTAATATGACTTCAAGCAGTCAATTGGAGCCCGCAGGAGCTGTTGATGAGGAACCATGGGCCCAGCACTTGGACCTCCAATGGGAAAAGCGATTCGAACTGCGCGAGCCACCTACTGAAGACAAGATGATGCAGGTCAACTTGGGTAGTCAAGACCACCCTAAGCCCATCTTTATAAGTGAAAGCTTATCACTTACAGAAAAGGAAGAATTGATAACACTCGTAAAGGAGTATATAGATGTCTTCGCATGGAGGTACGAAGATATGCCTGGACTCAATCCACAAGTCGCCATGCACCGTCTGAACATTAAGCCCGACGCCAAGCCGGTTAAGCAGCAACAACGTCGGTTTCGCCCGAACGTTATGGAGGCTATTGAAGCCGAAGTTCACAAGCTCATTACATTTGGCTTCATACGGGAGGAACAACATCCAGATTGGATTGCTAATATCGTTCCCGTCCTCAAGAAGAACGGAAAAATACGGATCTGCATCGACTACCGTGATCTCAATACGACTTGTCCTAAAGACGAATTCCCGCTGCCCATCACAGATGTCATGATTGACAATACCTGTAGATTCGAAAGAATGTCTTTCATGGACGGCTTTTCAGGGTACAATCAGATCAAAATGTACCCCGACGACGAGAAGCATACCTCGTTCCGAACACCCTTGGGGGTATACTGCTACACCGTAATGCCCTTCGGGCTAAAGAACGCCGGAGCAACCTATCAGCGGGCAATGAGTACAATCTTCCGCGATCATCTCCGAAAGACGGTAGAATGCTGTGTCGACGACATTGCTGTCAAAAGCCGCAACAAGGATGACCATCTTCATGACCTGAGAACGATGTTCGATATAATGCGGGCTCATCAACTGAAAATGAACCCGACAAAATCCTTCTTGGGAGTGTCAAATGGCAAGTTCCTCGGGTTTATTGTTACGTCAAAAGGGATTCATCTTGACCCAGACAAAGTCAAGGCCATTCAAAGCATGCATCCACCGAGGAATCTCAAATAGCTTAGAGGCCTGCAAGGAAGATTGGCGTATATCAGAAGGTTCATCGCAAACCTTTCAGGTCGTTGTCAGCCGTTCACCCGACTCATGAAAAAGGGTGCTTCCTTCGTATAGGATCAAGCTTGTCAAGAAGGTTATGAAGACATCAAGAGATACCTCATGAAGCCTCCAGTCTTAGTGGCCCCTACATCAGGGAAGCCATTCTTGCTTTATGTAAAAGCTATGGACTATTCTCTCGGTACCCTCCTCGCTCAAAAGGACGACAATGGTCACGAGCAAGCCATTTATTTTCTAAGCAGGACTCTCGTAGGAGCAGAATCTCGCTACAATCCTATCGAGAAAGAGTGTTTAGCTCTTGTCTTCGCTGTTCAGAAGACACGATATTATTTGGTCGGCCAAACCATACATGTCATCTCCAGAGTGAATCCTTTGCGCCTTCTTATGACAAAGCCGGGATCATTGAATTTAAGATTGGCTAAATGGGCACTTCTTTTGTCTCAATACGACATGATCTTTACCCCTCAGAGGACGGTTAAAGGCCAGGTCCTTGCAGAGTTCTTGGCCGCTCATCCAGTTCCGGAACATTCAAAACTTCACGAGGATATTCCAGATGAAGTCTTCAACTCCAATGTAACCTCAGAGGAGGAAGTGTGGCAGATGTTCTTCGATGGAGCATCGCGAATGGGCCCCAAAGGCAAGATTATTGCCGGAGTTGGGGTTGTGTTCATCTCCCCACAGAATCATGTCCTTCCCAGAGCATTCTCCCTGATAGAGTCATGCTCCAACAATGTAGCAGAATATAATGCTCTGCTCATTGGTCTTCAGCTCGCCCATGGAATGGGGGTACGCTACCTTGAAGCTTACGGTGATTCAAAGCTGATTATCAATCAGGTTAAAGGTGAATATGAAGTTCGCCACGAGGATTTGGTGCCTTATTACCACACAGTCATCTAATTGGCTAATCTTTTTGAAGGCTTCTATATCGGGCACGTGTCTCGATCTCAAAATACCAAGGCAGACGCTCTCCTGCATTAGCAACAACACTAGCCTTGCCAGCCGACACCGAGTATCACCTCACGGTGGCGACTCGACACCTTGTATGCTCTAAGCATATGTTAAGAACCCGAGAAGTTTATAATGTCTCCACGGATCTTGAACCGAGAGATTGCCGATTTCCTCTCATCGACTACCCTTTACATGGTCTGCTGCCAGACGATCCTAAAGAAGCGGCATCTATCAGACGAAGGTCTCTCCGTTTCTACTATGATCCAACTCTGAAGACACTTTATCGTCTTTCATATGACGGTGTCCTCCTCCGTTGCCTTTCTAGTTCAGAGGCGCAGGAAGTGCTTAAAGAAGCACATGATGGCATTTGCGGAGCTCATCAGCCAGGTCCAAAACTCAAAGACAGGTTGCATAGGCTTGGATACTATTGGCCAACCATGATAGCCGATGCCATCCAATATGCACGAAGGTGTAAAGCATGCCGATTCATGCGGACTTCATACACCAGCCCCCAGAGTTTCTCCACCCAACTGTTGCTTCGTGGCCATTCGAAGCATGGGGAATCGATATCGTAGGGCCAATCAGCCCCTCTTCAACAAAAGGACACCGGTTTATCATGGCAATAACCGACTACTTTTCAAAGTGGGCGGAAGCTATACCACTGGTTGAGGTCAAAACTTCTAACGTGGTTAATTTCATCAAACACCATGTCATCCATCGGTTTGGTGTCCCTAGGCGGATCATCCATGATAATGGTTCCCAATTCATAAGCCAAGTATTCTATCGGTTCTGCGATAAATACCGAATTCAGAATGTGGCTTCAACTGCCTATAATCCTACTACTAATGGTTTGGTAGAGGCATTCAATAAAACGATCATCAAGCTACTTAAGAAGTTCGTCTTCTTGAATAAGCGAGATTGGGACGAAAAGCTTGGTGAATGTCTTTGGGCACACAGAACCACGGTTCGAACACCGACAGGCAATACGCCTTTTTCCTTGGTATATGGGTGCGAAGCAGTCATCCCATTGGAAATCCAAACGCCATCATTTCGAGTCGTTCTGACCACTAAGATCACATCAGAGGACAATGATCGGTTGCGTCTTTAAGAGCTCGAAGCCCTAGATGAGAAGCGGCTACAAGCTCAGCAGCATATCGAGTTATATCAAGCTCGAATCTCAAAAGCCTTCAATAAAAAGGTCAAAAAAAGAGTCTTCCAGAAAGGAGATTTGGTTTTAGCCGTCAGACGACCGATGATTATGATGCATAAGACCAAAGGCAAATTTCAGCCTAAATGGGAAGGACCGTTTGTAATAGAAACAGTCTATTCAAATGGAGCATACCGCCTTATGACTTCATATGGCGATTTACTCATGATGCCGGTCAATGGTAAGTTCTTAAAGAAGTATCCTTGATTAAGGATCCTTCTCATGTTCAAATTAACACTACACCTCTAATCAAGACCTTCATATCCAAGGTACATGCAAAGAGAGCCTTTCTCTTCCTCCAAGCGAGATCACACACCAGTAAGGAACCTGGCCATATACTGGTTCTCCCAAAAGAGAATCAAGGTTACACATACGCTAACCAAATGATCCAACATCCTTAACGATTAAGGATAGAGGAAAATGTTGGCCATTAAGCCCAACATAAGTCCTCGACAACTCATCATGCTGAGGGAATAGCATGGCTAGCCCAATTCAAACGGTAGTTGGTAAAGGCATATCAAACCCGTTGACAGCTGGGGATTTGTAAAAATCCTAAGGGACCTGTTCCCATTTGATTCCCTCTCCAAAATCACTTACCAATTCTCGTCCATAGAATGGTAAGACCACAGATACATTTTGCTGTTACGTTAACATTAAACCTATGACAGTGATTCCCTCGTTTTTCCCCATGAAAAAGAGACCTCCAAAATCACTTACCAATTCTCGTCCATAGAATGGTAAGACCACAGATACATTTCGCTGTTACGTTAGCATTAAACCTATAACAGTGATTCCCTCATTTTTTCCCATGAAAACGAGACCTCCAAAATCACTTACCAATTCTCATCCATAGAATGGTAAGACCACATATAAATTTCGCTGTTACGTTAACATTAAACCTATGACAGTGATTCTCTCGTTTCTACCAGTAAAAACGAGACCCTTCCCCAAATTCCATTACAAACCTTAAGCTTGGTGGCGTCTCAATCGGTTATGTCATTGCGACCTCTGAACCAGCAGACAGCCAAGTCTCAATTTCGAGCTTGTTGACATTTACAAAAGACAAGTCTCAACCCCGAGCCCTGTTGACATTTACAAAAGACAGGTCTCGATACTTATTGACATTTACAAAAGATAAGTATCACCAACCTTGAGCTTGGTGGAGTCTCAATCGGTTATGTCATTGCGACCTCTGAACCAGCAGACAGCCAAGTCTCAATTTCGAGCTTGTTGACATTTACAAAAGACAAGTCTCAACCCCGAGCCCTGTTGACATTTACAAAAGACAGGTCTCGATACTTATTGACATTTACAAAAGATAACTATCACCAACCTTGAGCTTGGTGGCGTCTCAATCGGTTATGTCATTGCGACCTCTGAACCAGCAGACAGCCAAGTCTCAATTTCGAGCTTATTGACATTTACAAAAGACAAGTCTCAACCCCGATACTTATTGACATTTACAAAAGATAAGTATCACCAACCTTAAAGCTTGATGGCTTCTCAACCAGTTATGTCATTGCGACCTCTGAACCGGCAGATAGTCAAGTCTCATTATTCAATACAGTAAGAACTATGTTCTCAAGTGGCTATAATACAACTTGGAAACGATAATTCAGCAGATAAAGCAAGTTAGAGGTTCGACAAGGGAGTCAAAACAAAATTATTTTTATTGAGTTCGAGAAGAAGAGATACATGAAGGCACATATATTACAAGCTATAAGCGTACGTCATAAGATTTGATCCGTTCTTCAAGGGAGGCTAGCCTTGCCTCCCTATCATCGGCAGCCTTCACAAGCGCCTGCGACCTTAGTTCAGCCTCATTAAAACTCTCCGTCTGGGCCAGGCGAGATTCAACTTCAGCCAAGGATGCCCTTTGAGCTAGCTCCTGTCGCGAAAGCTCGTCACTCTGAACCTTAAGCTGCTCAAGCCGCACAGTTTTTTTCAGACGCACTGGTTCAGCCTTGGATAAGAGAAGATTTCCCTTCCTGATCATTTCCTTGGCCTTCTCAATTTTGTCTTCGGCATCAAGAAGAGCACTGCTAGAAGCATCGATAGCGTCCCCGAGCTCTATCCTCCTTGTCTCCAAGGATTTCAAGTCCGAAGAAATCGCCTTAGCGGCTTTCTGAGCAGCAAGACGGGCTTCATGCATTTGAGTGACAAGATGCGCAAGCTGCTCATTAACCGAAGATTCCAGGTTCGAGCGGCTAAGACGGCGCCATTCCTCTACGTCCCTCTCAAACTGGTCTACCAGAAGCTCTAATGCAGCAGCCTGGTTATCCCCCTCAAAGTCCCGAATACTTTCAATACTGCGAGAAAGGACCACCTTTAATGTAGAAAATGGCATAGTCGAGCCTTTCAAGACCAGATCGATGGATCGCTTCAAGCCTTTATAAAAGCTATCGACTATGTCACCTATAAAATCATTTTCAACCTCGGCCACTTCTGGTAGATGGACAGCCTCAGAAAAATCCACTAGCCTGGTTGACACTACTGTAGAAGGAACGACGGGAACACTGGCTGCAGCAGCATGACAGGTCATCGTGATCCCGGCGGAGTCTTTATTGAAACCAGTACACTAGCCACCGCTGAGGTAGGACTAGTAACCATCTCCTGAACCGCAGGCTCAACCACCAGGGTTGGGGAAGTAGGGCTTGTAATCACCCTCAGCTCCGCACCCGGCACAACTGACGACGCCTCGCTCGTTGATATAGTTGGGAGTGAGGACACCTCCGGGACTACCACTCCTTCAACCTCCGTTCCTTCGGCTGACTCAGGCCGATAAGGGGGCAGGTCACCATACAGCGCGTCCAACACAGCAGCATCCGCCGCGGTCGAAGTGCTCATGTCACCTCTTGACCCCTCGGGAAGATCGTCTGGTTCCCTTGAAGTTGACGCACCCTGAGGCAGAACTCCTGCAACAAGATTGTGTTTAGGCAGGACACAACAAATAGTAAAAGTCAAAAAGCCAAACTGATACCAAAGGATGATGTTCCCTCAAACATCTTGATAGCCGCATCAGTGTCTATGGGCTCCATTGGAAAGTCCTTTGCGGAGTCAACATGAATGGCCGGCCCGCTTTCGCTTGCCGAATCTTCCGTGGACCACCCAAAAGAGCTTGACGCTACAGGACTTCCCTTGAAAGTCCCAGCGCCCGAAGGACCAACGTCAGCTGCATCACCTCCAGATTTCTCCGGGACGGCAACATAGGCGGCCTCATCACCCTCGTTGTAAGCAGACAGAGGATCATAATGTTCCCCATGTTCTCCGACCGCCCCAGCTCTCGGGCTCGTCACCGCCTCGGCCCCTACATCACGAAGCAGATAATAAGCGGTCCGGAACACATGGAAGATATATTACAAAGACGAAGCTGATCTTACCTAAGTCTGGAGCAACTTCACCAATAGTCGGTTCAGCAACCGATGGTTCAACTACTAATGGGGCAGCAGGAGAAAACGCTGCAGAAGGTTCGCCCTCTACAACAACCGTAGGAGCTTGGTGACGGGGCTTCTTCACCGACTGCTTCCTACGAGACCTACCTGTCCGTTTGCGCTTGAGGAGGGTATCAGAACCTTCCTCCTCTGCTTCCTCTACATGTCTTGGGGGAGCTGTCCCCATCACGCCAGAACCGGCTGCAAAAGTCTCGGCACCTGCCTCCGCTTCGAAGCAAGGACTTTTCGCATCCGAGGCTTCGCTGTCATCAACAGTAACAAATTCTTCTATGCTTGGAACGCGAACCCTCTTACCTTCCCTTCTCTCAGAGACCTTCCGCTTTAGTCGCTGAGAAATTAACTTCACACCAGAACTGTTAGCATTGAATCCAAGGGGTATGGAGTTGGAAGTTGCATACCATTGGCAGAAGCACAAGGTCATTAGAAGATTGGGAGTCCTCAACGGCATACGCAACCGCGCCTCGGTACAGCCCGCAATGAAAAATTGCCAGGCATGGGCTCCATCAATGAGACTTCCCATGAAAGCCAGATGGAGCTTTGGGTTGCCCACATACAGTTGGTCATATGCAAACTGCCGAGCAAACTGACTTGGAACATAAGGCTCCAAGTAGCAGATGTCCCCGCTCTGGTATAATAGATGTGAGGGCCGGATGCTGACTAGCCACTCAAAATTCCCCGGCTCAAGGATGACTGCCCTTCCCCCGCGTCTTTGAACTCCTCGTCATAGCCTGCATCCCAAATACGGGGAAAACAGCGGAAGAGACTATAGACGTCATAGCGGCGCAACAATTTACGGGCCTCAGCCATGTAAGTCTTCTGCCAGGAGCATCCTTCGAATCGGCGGAGGAGCGCCATCCGAACACCTTCGGGAGGGTCCTCTCCAGCTTCAATCAAAGAGGGATAGTGCAGGGCGAACCACGCCATCAAATAAGTATATGGCAGACCTACTCTGGGGTTAGGCCCGTCGTGAGGCAAAATGATCCCCTTCCCACGCTTCATCGTTGGTGGCTTGCAAAAAGCCTCCGTTAAGGCGCGAAGGCCTCTTTGGATACAGCACACCATGGCCAGAAGAAGACCCAGAGGATGACCATGGACTAGACGAATAGCAGGCAGCAGGACGTTCGGATGAATGACGTCACTCGACGAAGACGGCACCACGCACCTCTTCAGCCAGACTGTCAAGAAGCCAGCCAGCAGCGCCTTCCGGGACATCGGCCGACGAGCCTGATGATGGAAACTCCGAAGGACATCACCCTTTTCATATGGACCATCGTCTTCCTTCACAACTAGATCCCCTTGGAAGTACTTTTGCATCCGGTCAAAGATGTCTTCGATAGTGACTCCACAGTGAGCCGCTTCAGGAGTGTTCTCCATATCTGGGAACAAATAATCTCCCCAGCTCTTTAAGCTACAGGAGGTTCCCTTACTGCCCCCATGCATACTGGAGCAAATGTATAAGTGGCACATTAACTCCCGGTAAGTCTCGAACAAGGTGTAGGCTGTCCAAAAGTTACTGGAGGACAAGCCATTGAAAAGCAAAGTTTCAAGCTCTAGACGCGAGGGGCTATCAACCGCGTCTCAGCATCAAGGCGCGTCGGCCTGACACCCGCGTCTCAACATCAAGGCGCGTCGGCCTGACACCCGCGTCTCAACATCAAGGCGCGTCGGCTATCAACCGCGTCTCAGCATCAAGGCGCGTCAGCCTGACACCCGCGTCTCAACATCAAGGCGCGTCGGCCTGACACCCACGTCTCAACATCAAGGCGCGTTGGCTTGACACCCGCGTCTCAGCATCAAGGCGCGTCGGCCCGAAACCCGCGTCTCAGTTATAACCGCCTTGGTTAAGGGACCAATCACTGCCTACACATAAGGGAAACCAGCTCCCATCGTGGCGTGTCTTTAGCAGGCACGTGGGTTAGTTACCGCCCATGTAGCGGGGAAGTTGGCCCTCATCGTGGAGCACTTTTAGGGGGCACGATCACCCCTAAACCTCTATAAATAGCCCCGTCGCTATGAAGAAGAGGTCGGACTTTTGGCAATCGGCAACAAGGGGGCGACACAGAGAGAAAAGAAGCAGATCAACTCTTCAGCAAGTTCGCTGCGTACGAGCTAGCTTTCGCCTACCTTCTCTTTGAGAGTTTTGGTAGACAGAGCTGAGTTACTCTTTCTACCGGCCGAAGAGGAGATCCCAGAAGGACGGTCATCTGGTCAACGGAGAACAAGATTCACTCTCCACCGCCACACGAAGAACCCAGCTTTAAACAAAGGGGGAATTCAAGATTCAATATTCTCCCTCCCTTGTAACCGGAAGGAACAGTTGTTGTTGTAATCCTTTTCATTCGATTCAAGGAAAACTTTTACTGCAATTCACTGTCTCTCTCCTTTCCCGGGTCATACAAGAGATGGCGACTCCGCTGGGGACAACCTTCGTTACTGACGAACAGGTAGTGGCGCAGGATGACGTCCTCCGTAAGGGGAAGATGGTCGAATCACTCGTCGTCGAGTTCGACCAGGCGAAATATGAAGAGTTTCTCTCTTCTGGCTCCAAGAGCCCAAAGACCCGCGTCTGTCGCAGGGTCTCGACGGGGAATGGCCCCGAAGTCCGACAAGAAACTCTCTTGGACGCCGCTGCTGCTGCCCACTGTGCCCAGCAAAGTTCACGCGTCAACGCCTCTCAGAAGGCCCGCGTGGTCCCAGGCACATCTGCCTTTGCGACCAACCGCGTCGCACAGAACACCCGCGTCAGCGTCTCTCAGGAGACCTGCGTGGTCAAAATCTCTGGTGGCCAGCATCAGGATGTTGTTGGTTTCTCTCCACCTCCTCGACGCAATCGAAACGCTGAGCGTCGACAGAGGAGACGTGTCAACTGCAAGTTGGAACCGTTGGTTGTCCAACTGAGGCTGGACGCGACGTACAATCTCGCGCCTTGCCCGCGCCACGTCCAGTACGTGAAATCCGCGTTTGGCGCCCCAAACGCGAGATTCCTCAAGTTGAGTCTTCTGAAGACCAACTCATCAAACGCCAAGGCGAAGCTTCTACATCTCGTCCAACGCAAGAAGCACGCGCCCACAGGCGTGGGGCCCAGCAGTCCATCCTCTCTCAAGTGTCTCTGCCCAGACACACTAGGCAGCAACGCGAGATTCGCGTTTCATCTCAGCAGAGACGCCAGACGCGCGTTACACAGCCGCGTCGCGAGAACCGCGTCCCTGATGCCCGCGTCCAGGCTGTACAGCACATGGATGCCTCCTGTCTTCGACGTTGCGAGGCTAATCCTTTCAATCTCCCTACCATAGATTTGAGGGATTACTTGACAAAGAAAAGAAGTGCCAATCAGGTCACTTCGGCATGCTGCTGCCAATGGCTTATCTCCATACTTTCTGGATGCCATTGCGAGTCAGGCGTGAACCAGCAGTCTTTGATCAGACAGCTGACCCTGATTCCCCCGTCAGCTAAAAGAAGACGCTCCCACAGAAGGAGAACCTTCTCTGACGTTGAGTACCCGGAGCTCACTGCGAATATGACAAGCAGGAGTAAGGGAAAACAACTTGCAGTCAGCTCAGACGACTCCGAGTCTGACTCTGAACCGGAAGGAGTGTATCGACACACTCGCACCCGGACTAGGGCCGTTCCCCCAATTGATTATAATGCCTTAGCCCATGGCATTAATGATTCCCACTCCGCTGTAGCGGAATCAAGGGCTTCGAACTCTTCCGTCGAGAAGGAGACCTCCGCCTACATGACAGGCGCTCCTGAGGAGACGACTAAACGTTTGGAGCAGATCCAGAAGGCACAAATGGATATGATTCTTGCTCAGCAGGAATCTATCAACTCCCTCAAGCAGGCGATTGCACAGCTGCTCGAAGACAGGAGGAGGTCCCCTCCTAAAAAGTCAAAGGGCAAAGCGAAAAAGGGAGAAAGCTCATCTTCCGAACCTTCTGAGGAGACGCGGCGATCTACCTCCGGCTCGTCCAAGTCCTCGTCGCAAGTAAAAGGCGACCAAGACCAGGGAAAGGCTCATGTTAAAAGGATGAGTCAACTGGAGCGACGCCTCGAGGCCCTTGCTAATCGCAAAGATCTCCAAGAAGTAGGAGTGGTCCGGCCCTATCCGGCTGAGTGGGATTCAGTCCCGTACCCTCCTAAGTTCAAGGCTCCAACCCTCCAAGCATTTGACGGGAAGGGGTCCCCCAACCAGCACATCTACTACTTCAAATCCCAGACCGGGAATGTAGTAGACAATGATGCTATTCTGGCGCGTCTGTTCATTGGCACCCTGAAAGGGTTGGCTTTTGAATGGTTTATGAAGCTCCCAGAAGGTTCTATCAAGAACTGGGGCGATCTGGAGAAGCTGTTCTTAACACGCTTCTTCGAGGATGACTCGGAGGTCACAATGCCTACCCTTCTAGCTACCAAACAGCGGAGAGGGGAGTCTGTCAAATCTTTCGTGGAAAGATTTCGGAACATGACACTCCGGTGTCCAAGCGGTATGACCCAGGCCACCCTGGTGGAAACATGCCGCCACAATCTCCAAACCTCACTCCTTGCTCAACTAGAAGTTGCTGAAAGCCGCACCTGGAAGCAATTAGTCCAACAAGGTGAACAGGCTGAGGAGATTGTCGCCCGCGTCCGAGCGGAGGAAGGTAAGCCTAGGCCGGAAAGGTCGACAAGGCGTGCGCCGGACACATCCCTCCAAACAAAGCGGAAGGATAATTTGGCCACGGAGACCAAATCTCCCGCCAAACCTCAAACAGGCAAGGCAAGTGGCTCTTCAAGCCAGCCACGCGCCAACAAACAGTATTCCTTCAAGGAGGAACATGTCGATTCGCTCTTTAAACTACTCAACAAGAGCAACCGACTGAAGCTCCCTGAAGCTCGACGCCCAGAGGAAGTCGGCAAGACCGACAATCCCAACTACTGCATGTACCACAGAATGTTGGGACATCCTACCAAAAGCTGCTACGTCTTCAAGGACGTCCTTCAAGCTCTGATTGATGCGGAGGTGTTAAAACTCCGACCAGAGCAAAAGAAGGTGACGGCTAATGTGACGTCAGTTCTCCAGTTCGGGAGACAACCTCCAACGCCTGCGGGGGTAGCTCCTATCCCAAGAGGAGAGCTGAGAGTGGTCAACACAGACCCTCACCAGCAGCAAGAGAAAGGCTTGGTACCCGTCCCTACACCTCAAGGGGAAATTATGTGGGTCCACCCTGACCTCGTCAATGAACAGCAATGGACTACTTGACCAACAGGAAATCCAAAGGCAAGGCAAAAGCCTCATCCTGCAATGTGATAGGTGCCTCCTCTCGAGAAGCAGAGACTGATATCCCTTCACTGACCGACTCAGAGGAGGAAACGATAGTCCTGGCCGCAGAGCCCAACCAACCGATGGTGGGAACCCGTTCAGGACAGGCGTACTTGAAACAGTACGACGAGACGGCAGTAGTCCCTCCACAACCAACTGCGGAGCCAGTCAGGCCCTCCACAAAGCCACCTGTGGAGAAGCAGAAGGGGACTCGATTTTCTAGAGCCCTTCAAAAGGGCATTACGGAAGGATCTACGCCACCTTACCGCTTTGATGTCCTGGCTCAGTTGGCCAACATTTCGGCACGCATTACCTTGTATGAACTTCTTAGACTATCAAAGTCGACCAAGGAAGCTCTGCAAGAAGCTCTGGCTAATGCTGAGGTCTTCATGACCCAGGTGCCGAAGGAGGAAGATGTAGAGCATTGCCTCCACACCTCCCAGAACGCCCCCTGCATCACCTTCACAGCAGATGATATGCAGGTGAAAGGAAAGCATGATCGACCCCTGTACTTCACAGGGTATATCGGATCGTCTGAGGTAAACTGCATCCAGGTAGATCCAGGGTCCGCGTTGAGCATCATGCCTCGCCGGGTCATGCAACATCTCGGCATTCCTACCCATCGTTTGAGCCCTACCCAGACGACTATCTATGGGTTCAATGCCAACCAGACCCGTCCGATGGGGAAGATCAAGCTCAAGTGTCAGATTGGAAGCCTCAAGTCGGAGGTGACATGCTACATCATCGATGCCGACACTTCCTACAATCTGTTGCTGGGACGACCGTGGATTCACCGCAACTCCATCGTTCCCTCCACTCTCCACCAAGTCATGAAGTACATTGACGGGGGTGGAAATGTGCAGACGTTGATTGCCGAAAGGCATCCGTTCAAGGGGGTCGAGAATTATTTCACCGACTCTTTGCTATACCAAGATCCGGTGGAAACGGATGAAGCCCCACAACCAGAAGAGCCAGACTCTGGTAATGAGGCTGACACTGAGCTTGAGAAAGAAGAGTGCCTGTGGGAGTTAGAACCACTTGTAACGGGCACTAATAAACCCGATGTCAATAATACCACCGATGATGTAGGCGGTTGGTATATTAATGAAGATTTAGATTTTGCGTATTTTTCTGCGTGTGCTTCTGATTCAATACCGTCAGACACTAGCACTAATATAGATGATGATCTCTGGTCGGCAATGGGTGCCTTGACATCATTGCATGTACCAGTGAAATCGTCCTTCGAGACATTCCAAGACAATGATAATGCGCAAGAATCTATATTCATGGTTCCAGCGAGACGGAAAGGCCAAAAACCAATTCTCTTTGGGCGAATTTCGTCTGAACCAACGCCCCGCGACGAATCGGAAGGTGAGGAGGAATCACCTCAGTTCGATCATTATGAACCAAAAGCACTCAAAATGATGAAGTGCATGGGGTACGATCTAACCGACAGGCCCGGGTTGAACTTCGGCAAAGGAAGGAGAACGCTACTTCAATCCTTTGTGCCAAAAGGGAAGACCCCCGATTATTATCATCGGACACGCCGGGGGTTGGGCTATGTATCAACTCCGATTCCTTCAGCCTCCGATTCTCAAGAATCGTCGAGCAACAATTATTCTTCAGACACATCATCCTGGGAGTCAGATGTCAGTGTCGGCAACATCTTCAAGGAACTTTCAGTGAACATGGTTTCGACAAGCCACCTCGAAGATGGAGATGAAGAAATGATCCAATCCGATACAGATCCTTGGATCAAACATTTAAATGCTCTTTGGGACACCCGCTTTGAACAGCGCGAGCCACCCACAGAAGATAAGATTGTTCAGATCAACCTAGGAGATGAGGCTAACCCTAAGCCCATCTTCATAAGTGACGGCCTGTCACCTTCAGAGAAGAAAGATCTAATATCTCTTGTACAAGAGTTATAGACGTCTTCGCCTGGAATTACGAGGACATGCCTGGACTTGATCCTCAAGTGGCTATGCACCGCCTCAACATCAATCCGGATGCAAAACCTGTCAAACAACAGCAGCGATGGTTTCACCCAGAAATAATGGAGGCAATTCAATCAGAAGTCAGAAAACTTATTGATTCTGGCTTCATTAGGGAAGAACAACATCCTGACTGGGTAGCCAACATCGTCCCCGTCTCCAAGAAGAACGGGAAGATCCGGATCTGCATCGACTTCCGTGATCTAAATGAGGCTTGTCCCAAAGACGAATTCCCATTGCCAATCACAGACGTTATGATTGACAATACTTGCGGATTCGAGCGAATGTCCTTCATGGATGGATTCTCAGGATACAATCAAATCAAAATGTATCCTGACGATGAAAAGCACACCTCCTTCAGGACACCATTGGGGGTTTATTGCTATACCGTCATGCCCTTCGGACTGAAAAATGCAGGGGCAACATATCAAAGGGCCATGAATGCCATTTTCCATCAGCAAATACGCAAAACGGTGGAATGTTATGTTGATGACATCGCGGTAAAAAGCCGCACTAAAGGTGATCATATAGCAGACCTGAAGGTGGTCTTCGACATCATGCGGGTTCATCAATTGAAGATGAATCCCACAAAGTCCTTCCTGGGGGTGGCCAGTGGCAAATTCTTAGGATTTGTTGTAACATCCACCGGAATTCACTTGGACCCGGAAAAGGTTCGCGCTATCCAGGAGATGCAACCCCCGAGAAATCTCAAGGAACTCAGGGGATTGCAAGGACGATTGGCATACATCCGCAGGTTTATCTCAAACCTCTCCGGAAGATGCCAACCCTTCGCTAAGCTGATGAAGAAGGGTGTCTAATTCATTTGGGATGACGCTTGCCAAAAAGCGTTTGAGGAAATCAAGCAATACCTCACCCAACCACCAGTCCTTGCAGCTCCAGTATCCGGAAAGCCGTTTCTGGTATACGTCCGAGCGATGGATCATTCTTTGGGAGCTCTACTAGCTCAGAATGACGATCAAGGACGTGAGCAAGCAATCTACTATCTGAGTAGAACAATGATCGGAGCCGAACATCGGTATAACCCGATCGAGAAGGAATGTTTGGCACTGGTGTTCGCTATCCAGAAAATGCGACACTATCTGGTAGGCCAAACTATAAACGTCATATCAAAAGTCAACCCCCTGAGGCTACTTATGACTAAACCTTCATCGCTAAATGGCCGACTGGCAAAATGGGCCATATTGCTCTCCCAATATGAGATGCGCTTTTTACCACAAAAGCCATTAAGGGACAAGCAGTCGCGGATTTCCTAGCTGAGCACCCAGAGTCGAGGGCAGTCAAAGTCTACGAGGATCTCCCAGATGAAGTTGCTGAAGTCTGCCTGACTCAGACATCGTTCGAAAGTCAAGTATGGTAACTTTTCTTCGACGGTGCATCAAGAACAGGCCCGAGGGGACACTTAGTAGCAGGGGGGGGTAGTACTTGTATCCCCACAAAATTATGTGATTCCCCGAGCTGTCTCATTAACTGAGCCTTGTTCCAACAATGTGGCAGAGTACAACGCTCTTTTGATTGGGATGCAATTCGCCGACGAGATTGGCGTTAAAAATCTCGAGGCATACGGCGACTCCAAGCTCATCGTCAGCCAAGTTCGCGGGGAGTACGAAGTCAGACATGAAGACTTAGTACCCTATTACAGTGCAACTATCCGCATGGCCGAGGGGTTTACGAGCTTCTACATCGACCATGTACCGCGCAGGCAAAATGCGCACGCAGATGCACTCGCATCCCTGGCTGCCTCCTTAGCTCTTCCAGCTGGAGCAATGGAGAAGATATTCGTCTACAGCCACGACCTGTATTGCCCGAGGAATGCTCTCGAGGATTATCAGGAGTCAACGGGAGGTCGTCACCGCGAAGAAGCACTTGAAGCATCAACCGGTCCAGAGCTTAAAGACTGGCGATTCCCCTATATCGACTACGTCTTATACGACATCCTACCTGAAGACACCAAAGAGGCGGCTGCCATTCAAAGGAAAGCCCCCAAATTCTATTATAATGCGATTACGCGAACATTGTATCGTCGATCGCATGACGGGATCTTGCTCCGGTGCCTCTCACCAAAGGAGGCTCAAGAGGTATTGAAAGAAGCCCACGACGGCATGTGTGGAGCCCATCAACCTGGCCCAAAACTGGCACATCGACTCCAAAGATTAGGTTACTACTGGCCCAAGATGATTGCCGATGCCGTCACTTATGCTAAAAGATGCCACGCTTACCAAGTGCATGGGGATTTCATCCATCAAGCACCAGGGTACCTCCACTCTACGGCCTCTACCTGGCCATTTGAAATGTGGGGCATGGACGTAGTTGGTCCTATCAGCCCACCATCATCAAAAGGACATCGGTTCATTTTGGCAATAACCGATTATTTCTCCAAATGGGCCGAAGCCATCCCTTTGAAGGAGGTCAAATCGTCGAACGTGATCAAATTCGTGAAACACCATGTTATTTACCGTTTCGGCGTACCTCGGCGAATTGTCCACGACAATGGGCCTCAGTTCATCAGCCAGGCTTTCTAGAGATTCTGCGCTAAGTTCAGAATCCAGAGTGTGTCCTCAACGGCATACTATCCTGCCGCTAATGGCCTCGCAGAAGCTTTCAACAAGACTATTGGCAAGCTTCTCAAGAAGTTCGTCTCGAAAAGTCAACGAGACTGGGACGACAAGTTGGGTGAATGCTTATGGGCTTACCGCACAACTGTGCGAACCCCAACTAAAGCTACGCCATTTTCTTTGGTCTATGGGTGCGAAGCCGTGCTTCCACTCGAGATCCAAATTCCATCTCTACGCGTCGCCCTGACAGCGGAGATGACAACCGAGGAGAAGCATCGACAGCGACTCCAAGAACTGGAGGCCTTAGATGATAAGCGTCTGCAGGCCCAACAGCAAATCGAGCTCTACCAAGCTCGAATTACCAGAGCCTTCAACAAGAAAGTTAAAATGCGAACTTTCAAGAAAGGCGATCTTGTCTTAGCCGTCAGAAGACCCATGGTAATGACGCACAAGACAAAAGAAAAATTCCAACCCAAATGGGAAGGACCATTTGTAGTAGAGTCAGTCTACTCAAATGGGTCATATCGCCTCATAACCCCGAATGGCGATACACTTATGATGCCGATCAATGGCAGGTTCCTGAAGAAATACTATCCTTAGACGGTATTCTTCCACTGATCAAGTTAAAAATACACCTCTGATCAAAACAAGAAGAGCTTCTTCATGAATATCCGACGCCTCCGACGGCTAAGGATAGAGGAAAATGTTGGCTTCCAAGCCCACATAAGTCTTCGACAACTCATCATGCTGAGGGGAATAGCATGGCTAGCCCAACTCAAACGGTAGTTGGTAAAGGCACTTCAAACCCGTTGACAGCTGAGGATTTGCTAAAAATCCTAAGGGACACGTTCCCATTTGATCCGACGCCTCCGACGGCTAAGGATAGAGGAAAATGTTGGCTTCTAAGCCCAACATCAGTCTTCGACAACTCATCATGCTGAGGGGAATAGCATGGCTAGCCCAACTCAAACGGTAGTTGGTAAAGGCACCTCAAATCCGTTGATAGCTGAGGGTTTGCTAAAAATCCTAAAGTGGACTTGGCTCCACTCTTTCCTCCAAAATCCCCTACCAATTCTCATCCACAGAATGGTAGGTCTACAAAATACAACCATTACCAAGTTAACACTATACCTCTGTTAATGAAAACTTTTCAATATTCCTTGTCGAGTACAAATTTTGTTTGTCAACTCTACACGGAGTATCAAATTTTCAAATCCGCCAAGTTAATACTACACCTCTGGCACTTCAAAATTTTCACTTGTCAATTCTCATCAACAGAATGACAGGTCCTCAAATTACTCTTACCATGAGTCAATCTTTGTCAAGTTAACATCACACCTCTGACAAATTGCTGTTAAAGTTTAACACCACACCTCTAAACAGTAATCAAGTTTCTGCCAGGTTTAATATTACACCTCTGACAGTCACTTTTCTTCAGACTTTCATATCGAAGCTGAAATGGATGATGCTAAGTTAACACCACACCTCTAGCATCCAAGTCATTGCTAAGTTCAACTATACACCTATGGCTTTGACCTTTTCCTCGACTCCCTTATCCAAGCCGAGATGACCAATGCTAAGTTCAACATTACACCTCTAGCATTACTCTCACTGCCAATTAAACATTACACCTATGACAGTGACACTTCTGAGTTAAGTTAATATCACACCTCTGACTCACATCCTTGTCAAGTTAACATTACACTTCTGACAAGACCACTTTCAACCCGTTAAGTTAATATCACACCTCTGACGGTAACAAACTTTCCTAGATTCCCCACGAGTCTAGTCCCACTTGTTATTCTCTTCAACAGAATAACAAGTCTACCTAAAAACATTGTTAGGTTAATACTACACCATCAACAGTGTTTCCTTCAAATCCCCAGTTGAGCTCAATCAAGTTAATCCCAAACACTTGATAAAAGTTCACCCTCCCTGGGGTACCAATTATACTTGTCACTTTCTCTTATAAAGTGGCAGGTTCATCAAAAATTTCATCTCTATCAAGTTAATATTACACCTCTGACAGTATTGTGAGAGTTCCTGAAATAGGATCTTTCCCTACAAAATTTGACTTATTAAAGTTACCATCATAATTTTAACAAAGTCAAAGATTCTTTGCTTCTACGAGTCTAAGACAAAAAGTTCAAGACAATGAAAGAGGTAAAAAGAAAAGTATCACTTTTATTTATTTCCAAACATATGAAAGTGATACAAAAACGCTCTCTTATACAATAAGATTGAGTGTTACAGTCAAAACGCTCTCTTACAATAAGATGGAGTGTTACAATTAAGGAGTACAAAGAAGTCCCTCTCCCTCTCAGAGGTTGCACTCACTCCTTAAAGCCGCATCTGATTCCAAGTACGCGATGTTTTGTGGCTACAATAGAAGCTAGTTACACCACGATGCATGATGTAAACATCGAAAGCGCCCTAGCTGACTAAGCTAAGAGCAATGGTGTTCTTGAGGTCCGATGGCAGCAGAAAGTCCTGCAACCCTTCATTTATGAACATCTCTTCCCCCAGCAGGCCATCCAGCGGACATGGACTGTCCTTGATGTGACTTCTGGAGTGGGAGAGGAAGAGGATCCTATCCGCCACCACAACCGCCGGAACCTCCTCGCCGTCATATTTACCCTGACCATCTCTTGCCATCAGATATGATTGGTGCAGGAGATCTGAAGAGACCTTGGCGAGAGTCGATTCCTCGTCAGGGACATAATATATTCCCTTGTGGACGACGAGGACCATAATATATTCCCTTGTGGACGAATAGCGAGCAAGTCTGCCGGCAGAAATATTCTTCCAGGGGCCCAGCGAACCTGAAAAGAACAATCAAGCCTACCTGCAGGGAATAAACAGAGGAGTTAAAAATCTGCAACTTAGTGTACTTCGGTAAAAGAAAACTAAGTGGCAGACGCGGCTATTGCCAACGACTACAAACGCGGGAATGATCCGCGCAGCGAGTTGACAAAGACTGCAGACGCAGGAATGATCCGCGCAGCAAACCAAATCCCCGCGGTGACAGAGACAGACGCGAATCAGAACTGTGGGACACACAGGATTCAAACGCAGCCTCATCTTATGTCCGCGTCTAAAAGCATAAGACGCGAGAAACTTCAGACGCCGAAAATTGCCATCTCCCTGTTGAATGAACAAGAGTTGCAAGATTCGGGTTTGAAAATTTCAGCCTAATTTGGAATTCGTTCAAGTCAATGGCCTTAAAACGCGAGCTTAACGAGCAAAGCCCGCGCCAAGCGCCAAGGATTTCAGCACTCGCGTCCAGAGAGGAAGTTGGCGGCGCAAATTCCAGAAGGAATGCACCAACTCAGACTTCATGAGAAAATTCCAGATGATAATGCCAAAATGCAAATTTGGGTGGACTAGAAACATCACGGCAGGTCGGGACAGCATACCGGCAGAAGCCTCTGTCAAGAGTTTAACTCTCTGCTTCAGCACGCGGACGAGCAAGATGATCCAAGAGACGCTTTTTCTTGAAGAGACCAAACAGGAGCATAAAAGCCCTGGGTCATCTTCATCCACAGAGCCATCTTCATCCATGAGCACATGATCTCTTTTAGAGACTTTGAAGGAAGCGAGAC
Source organism: Agave tequilana (assembly GCA_038442645.1). Taxonomy (NCBI): domain Eukaryota; kingdom Viridiplantae; phylum Streptophyta; class Magnoliopsida; order Asparagales; family Asparagaceae; genus Agave; species Agave tequilana. The sequence goes on from JAVJIF010005485.1 coordinate 57,033, forward strand.
TTCTCATAGCAACCAAAGGAAGAACAGTCCAAGGTCTAGATTGTTAAAGAGGAAGAGGTTAGCCCTATTTATAGGCACACCCTAATAACTGTTATTAATGGTGCATCAATCGGAACCGTCGCGCACGACTGTCAAAGCCCAATGGAGGAATGACGCGTGGAGCGTCGCTTTGGGAACCGTCGCAGACACTGGTCTCCAACCGCCAGCGCCGGTTTCGCATTAAAGGCCATTAAACGCCCAAGTCCAATGAAAAAATTGACGCGTGGACAACTGCCTTGGAAAACAACGGATGACCCGGTTTCCCAATCGACAGTAAAGACTTGACGTTCAAAAGATCTCCTAAAATCTTTATGACGGGCTGCATGTAACGCCTCGGAAGTTGCACCAAGACGCAGGCGTAAAAGTCGCGTCCAGAATCCGCGTCTCCCTTTCAGATTAAATGGCGTCCACCCGCGTCCCAGAAGAATGTCTGCGTCGCGTCCCTTCAGCAAACACTGCTGCGTCCCTCGCGTTTCCCTGTCTGCGTCTTTTTCAGTAAGATAAATTCGCGTCTCACCCTGTGATTGACGCTGCGTCTCATCAAAAAGACTTAGTGAAATCTAAGTTCCTATGGAATGATGACCGCGTCTCACTCTATGGATCAATGCCGCGTCTCAGCAAGCTCGACGCCGTCTCATTGAAAGAACTTGGTCTTACCTAAGTTCAGTATTCACAGCCAGTGATCAGGGAGTTGAATTCATCCCAGCTAAACAAAGAAGATGGAACAAAAATTTCAAAAGAAACTTTTATTATATCGAAGATAGTAAAAGTGGATACAAACACTCTAATAGAGTGTCCTCTTCTTTAAAAAAAAAAAAGGGAGGGAAGGAGAAAAGGCTAAAAGTCTTGATCCGGCAAAGAACGGATTCGCTCCCTGAGGCGATGCATCTCGTGCTGACGTGCTTCTCAGCCTCCATCATGGCTTGGACCCGCAGCTCCTTTTCAGATAAAAGGGGTTTTGCAGCCAGCTGTGCTCGCAGAGATTCCAACCTGGAGGAATGAATGGTCTGGCTTTCTTCAGCTCGAGCCTTCGCAGCTTGTTGCTCCTCCAGCCTCTTCCGGATGGTGGCAAGCGTCCTCTCATTATCCGCGATCATGGCTTCCGCTTTAGCGATGATGGCAGACCGAGCATTGGTAATGGCGAGCTCTGCGTTTTGCCGGATGAACTCGGATTCCATTGAATCGTCAGCCAGTTTCTGACATTCAGCTTGGGAACGCTCGAGATTGCGGACCTCTTCAGCAACTTGTGCTTCCACCTCCTATCGCTCTCATTCCTGGTTGGCTAGGAGCCTAGTCAAGATGACCTGG